>OZ026626.1:50598380-50650880 GCA_964020975.1 Hermodice carunculata
TGTTTAAAATTATGCAAATTAGGGGCATTTGAAATTTTAAATCTGATATATCTTCAAAAGTATAATAGATAGACATGTGATTCAAAACTTCTACTAGGGGGTTATTGACCATTACGCATCTAATGAATTTAAAACAAACGTTGTAGCAATTTAAATTATGCTAATTAACAGCATTTGAAATTTTAAAACGAATATCTTCAAAACTATTATAGATAGAGACGTCATTTTAACTTCTACTAGGGGGTTACTGACCATTTCGCATGTGATGAATCTAAAGCAAAAGTTGTAGCAATTCAAATTATGCTAATTAGCAGCATTTCAAATTTTTTAACTTGAATATCTTCAAAACTATTATAGATAGAGATGTCATTCCCACTTCTACTAAGGGGTTGTTAACCATTGCGCATGTAATGAATCTAAAACAAAAGTTGTAGCAGTTTTAATTATGCTAATAAGCAGTATTCGAAATTTTCAATCTTGAATATCTTCAACACTATAATAGATAGAGATGCCATTCCAACTTCTATTCCTGTGTTATGGAATAGTTGTATATTGCCATACCAATATGCTTTGAAGACACACACACACACACTGATTTAATATGCAGTAAATCATATTTCCTAGTTGCGAACTGTGTTTGCTTACATAATTGATCTGACAGTGCGACACACACTTCAATTGCCATTGAACAATAACGCAAAGTAAGTCTGTTTTGCAGACAAGAAAGTTTCCAATTCCCTCAAAACGGAATTGGAAAAGCGATAGGGCAATTAAGGCAGAGTTCAGTCTTCGTGTCTTTGGCTTGGGTGCTGGTATGTAAGGTTGTCAGGAGTGTTAACTATATGTCAAGCATATTTCACTGGTTCTTCTGCAAATTTTGGTCTTTGTCGTGATAAAGGGGAGCATACACACTGTCATGCTTTCCCCGGGTTTTGCCATTTGTATAATTGGGCTTAATGTATAACTTTATTCTGTAGAGATATGTAACCAGGGTTGCTTTACAAATGAAGATCTGCAATAAACTGATCGCGACACAAAACCGAAACTTCGTGACTGGGTTGCAGTGATAACGCGACAGATCGCTCACACACACACATTATACATGACCGATCGATCAAGCAAAAGGCAGTGTGCAGGGCCACTTTGCAGACAGACTACGAAAAAGAAAAGACATGAGTCACAGCTCTATGGTAGAAATTTATATTTACCTGTTGAAACAAACGTGATATCGTAATTTTTTATGATGTATTGTACTATTTCTGACAAGATTCTGGGAAGCACACATGGTGTAAGCTGTAGTTTGGCATTTGAATGTGGGTGGGTTTCAGTGTAGATCTCGTTGTGCATTCTTTGGAGAGACATATCTTTTAACATTGTGGTCTCCTGCTAGGGTTTCAACCCCCAAAAAGTTCCGATGAAGCAAAATCAGATACAAGATACTCAGTTGGTAAGTTAAATGCTTCATCAGTAGAATTAAAAAGCGATGTCCGATATGGAAGCAAGTTTGATCATGCACAGCCACCTCAATTATGCTTAATTCCGTTCCTTAAATTCCTTAAACATATATAAATCATAAATGCTTTACAAACTTCGTTCATATGATACCAATAATTGATTTAAAATTTGCTCGATGCAAGATGCATATAAGAGCATGCACTTTAATCACATGCAGAAAGTAGCTCAAAACATGCTTGGTGGACTTTATCGTGTAGAAAAGAAAAAAATCTGCCATAAAGAGCTCAATTATGTATTACATTGAAAACTATTATATAGCAATCTTTTTTAGTGATCAACCACCGAACCGGAGTTCTGGGACTTATGCCAGTGAAATTTGGGGACACGTTTCGGTGCATCATGCATACCTTGTTCCAGCAACAAATAGTGAATGCCTTTGGGTTTTGGTTTTTTTTTTTTTTTTGTTTTTTTGTGTTTTCTTTTTGTTTTTTTGTTTTGTTTTTTTTTGTTTTTTCGTGTGGCATGACATGTTGGGGGGGGGGGGGGGGATATTGTAACTTTTATGTCAAAACACTGTATTAAAGACCCATTTTTTCACCGAACGATTATTTTTCCACATGAACACTACCTGTGAAGGACTTGTCCTCTTCGTCCTTGGCGCTGATAATTTTGTCACCAGGATTTCCATAATTCAGCATCAATTTCCTCAGACATGACTGGCTTTAAGTTTATTTGTTTGTTTACTTATATGCTTGTTGGCTTGTGTACAGAGTTTAGTTCAAGGATCAAAGTCTAATATTTACCGTAAATATTATCATTAATGCAATATGTATTAAAATGTGCTTTTGAAAATCAGTTTTACCTGTTCGCTCGATCTTGGTATCATGACCGTCCGCTAAGCAGTTCTGTTTAGTACTAGTAAGATATAGTAATAATAATAATAGTTATATTATTTATAGAGGAACGTGAGCAATATGGAGAATAGTAATTCCATATGTATATAGATTAGACAGGGATACGTTAGCTTATGGAGAGTAAAGGGTTCGGATTGCGGAATAGGGTATTGGCTACTAGGAAGTGGTTCTGGGCAAAAAGACACAAATACAATAATGATAATAATAATAATAACAACAACACCAACGAGATATAATAATAACAACAAGAACAATGAATTTGGAAAACTGCCCCGTTACAACAGGGGCACCAATCAAGCGGGGTTATTTCATGGTGCTTCCACACATTTCCTTTGAATTCATTTGTCAAATACAAGTATAAACCAAAAAAAAGTTAAAGTATTCAGTAGATTAATTCCGTTAGCTAACATATGGGAAGGTGTTAAACGGAAGAGAAACAAGCAAAAGCACGATATTGCGAAAATAAGAAAACAAGAAAACGCTAATGCGAAAACACGAAAATGCGAGTGCGAAAACACGACATAATTTCTGTCGTATTTTCGCGGTTGTGTTTTCGATTTTCGCCTTTGCGTTTTGAATTTTAGTGTTTTCGCTGTCTTGTTCTCTTGTTTTCGACCAAGGAAGAAAACAGCAAAACAAGAAAACGAGAAAACGACAACACGAAAACACGAAAATGCGAGTGCCAAAACAAGACATAATTTCTGTCGTATTTCCGTGGTTGTGTTTTCGCATTTTCGCCTTTGCGTTTTAAATTTTAGTGTTTTCGCCTTCGTGTTTTCTTGTTTTCGCTGTTCTGTTTTCTTATTCTCTTGTTTTCGCCTTCACATTTTTATGGAGAGTGAAAAATATTTTAGTTGGCACTTTTGTGCCACCATAGGAGAGGGTACAGTTATTTGTGAACGAATGCACTATGCCGTTGCCATGTGATGAGTTAACTATCTGGTGCAAGGAGGGGGCAAACATAAGTCTCATGAAGAGTGAGGCGTTTTTGTTTTGTTGTTTTTGTTTTTTTTGTTTTTTGTTTGTTTGTTTGTTTGTTTGCTTGTTTTTTTGTTTGTTTGTTTTGTTTTGTTTTATTTTTCAATGAAATACATTATCCAGGTGAAATGGTTAAGGCCACATTGAGAGCAAACAAGAATTCTTTGCAGAACATATCGAACAACCGAGAACGTTGCCAGAACGGGGCTCCATCGAACATTTCGCCATTCTTAGGTTATTGACTGACGATTCTTAAAAGAGAAACTAAGTGTTATTTGTAGTTTTCATTATCTTTATTAAAGATTTATTACGTATCAGAGAATAATGTTCTCCTCTATGTTTCTGTTAACAGGTTTTTTTGTTGCTTCTCTATATGGAAACCCTGCAACTGACACAAATGTTCGTGTATTTTTGCCTTGACAGTGACAATTCCTTCAGCAAACAGTTGCACACATTCGATCTGGCACGAGGCTTGTCTACCTATCCAGTTGTTGCTACAGATGGTGAGCTAAAAATTCATTATGTCGAATTCTATTTGTGCATTACTTGAACCTTGTCAACATCTTGTTCCCGCAGGCTGACAGTTCAAAGTGCTCGGATGAAGACTCTCTCTATGAGGTTTGTCAGGGGTAAATGTTTGATAACGGGCTGCGCATCTGTGCAATAAATGCGCAGGATGTACATTTTGAAGTGTGGAATCAGTGAGGCTCGAACAACATACAAGGCCCTTTGTCTTCAAAAGTACCGGAAATTCTTTTATGTGGTGCAAAAATTGTAGTATTCATGCAAATAGTCACACACAGTAAATCATAATCAGTGCACAAAATAAGAATAAGTCTAAAACACAAATATAAATGCTGCTATAACATTCCCTTCGATGATCACCAAATTCCCATGTAGACTGTTCATGGGCACCAATTTCTCTTCTCGTCTTATGCTAAATGCAAAACGACCAAATTGTGAAAATAAAATCTTTTTCGCAATTAAAATAATTAAGTATAACATGTGTATTGTATTCATAGGAAATTCTTATGGTCGAGCAACTGTCCAAAAATCTGCACTTGCTATCTAATGCCACTAATGTGCCAACATGGCCAAGTCAAAAGAGGCTTTACACATTGTTCTGTTTTACACCCTAAAAAGTCGATGATCCTCTTGTCTATTAAATCCATTTGATAGATCTAGAAACACCGAACGGCATCCTCTGGAAAAAGTAGGCCCAATAACACAAGATAATGGGTGAAAAGGATCACAATGATGAAAGAGAATTTTAGAAGTTAGGCCGGTTTAAGATTAGATATCAGATTTTGATAGTTACGTATATTAGTATCAAAATTGCAAATGGGTATTTTGAATATTTATAGATGCTATGCTATTCATTAAAGGGCATTGCCCTTTTTTTAATAGATATACTTTTTTTCAATAACTATGTTATTTGCGTTTTTAACATTTTCGGCCAAGTCCCAAGCAGGATTGATTTGAAATTTAGTGGGATTGTTGTTTATATGAGGGCAAAAACACCCCCACCCTACATATATATATATATATATATATATATATATATATATATATATATATATATATATATATATATATATATATATATATATATATATATATATATATATATATATATATATATATATATATATATATATATATATAGACATTCATACATATATACAAATACGTCACGTGACCAAGCTGAGCGGTAGATTAGTTTCATTGGGGGTAGCAATGATTTTTTGCCGATTATATATACAAACAGAGTGCGTCATCATCTCTGATCTTAGCTCGGGGTGAGTTATAAAACATCTCAAGACACCTTGTGAGCGCAAAAGTCATCATTTAGTGGCAATTTTTCGTCAAGATGAACTGTGTTTCTTTTTGAATGTGCAAGGTATGGTGAAAAACTACATCGCACGCAGACAGTGTTCTCTCGTTATTCTTGGTGCAGTCACCCAACAAAACAAGACTGTGTCTTGTTTGTCATTATCAAACTGTGAAACAATGTTTGCACAACTTTGAATTTAACCCCTTTACAATGGGGCCAATAGTGAACCTGCACCTTTTGTGACTTTTATGACAACGAAAACATGGGAGACAAAACAAGAGCCGGCAGAAAATCCATCGATTTAGTAGATCAAAACACGATTAATGCGATCAGGGCGGTTGTACGCGAAGAACTGGTAGACATAAACAAGAAGGTAGACAATGTGGTCAACCAGTTGTCCGATCTAAATGCAAACTTGACAGAACTGAATAGAAAATATGACATACTTGAAACCAGTGTTCAAGACTGCAGCGATCGTCTCGATACTATTGTCAACAAATTTCTAGTTGAACTCTTTGAAAAAGTTACTAAAGTATCTACCGCCATAAGCCTCAAAATACTAGACAAAGATACACACAGACGAAAATGGTCTCTGATTATTCAAGGTTTGAAAGGACCCGCTGGGGAAAACCAATCTGCCGCCAGAGAAGCCTGCATAGCGCTGGCACGTGGTTACCTTGGGGTGAATGATGCAGAAAAAACTTTGTTTTCGGCTTGTCACAGACTAAGTAAAGATAGGGACGCCGGAATCATCCTGTCGTTTGTGGATTTCGACAGGAGAAATCAGTGGCTATATGGCGCAAAAATCTGAAAAATCACCCTTATAACATATCGATATCCCCTGACTTACCACCCATTACCAGACGCCTTAAACAAGAACTGATGCACCAGAGGAGAAATCTACCAGATGACCAGAAGAAGAAGTCCAGAATAAAGTACATAAAGTCGTGGCCCTACGTTCAACTTCAAATCGCCGGTGAAAACCCTCGCTACCCAAAGACAACCCAAATGGCCTTGATTAAAGACTATCTAGACATTGATTTGGACACTATTTTCAGCTTCAACTGATTTTTTGCTCTCATATATATTGAAATTATATGTCGTTACTCGCAGCTTACTTACCATTAGCTGACGCATACGGATCATTTTTCTTTCTGTATTCATAATGATGCGCGTGTCACTTTTGAACTCCCTACAAAATGACCCGTGTTCTTCTTTCATGCATGTGATGCCCCTTCTCGCCATTTCGGCGACTTTCTCATCCATCGATGGACATGAACACTTTCTGATGTTTGTTTTTTCATATATTTTTGTGTGTTTTTTCTTATTTAGTCTTATTGACTCTTCCGTTCCAGAGCTAACAAATATGCAGTGTATTTTTTGCGAATGTGTCGCTTTCAAATGCCATGTTTCTGTAGGACATTTCTTATTTAACATTTCCCTTAAACTACTTTTTATTGAAACACGTCGGGAGCCCCTCTCACACCATTTAAGTTGTATATCCTTTCACATCCATAGAACTGGATACTTTGTTTTGCTTTGCAGCCATCCAGTTGTACCATCAGTGTGTTTGTGTGTAACTTTCGTTACCGTGTCTTTCTCCACTTATTACATGGGCACAATGCAGGGTCATGGGTCGGCGGAGGAGGGCCGCAGTAGCGGCCGGACCGCCGCGCGGCCCCTACACCTTAATTTTGACTAATAATTTTCTTTATTGTACAGTCAAATCAATAAGGTATCAGGCTAGGCCATATTAAATTACTTTGTTTTCTTACTTCATGAATGGTAAAACCGTAGAACGATGTTCTTCAACATTTTGGTGGAGTCAACAAAAATAATCTAAACGAACTATTGTCACATACAGATGATCTGGACAACGCTATATCCACTGTGTCAGACTCACCATATGTTACCCGAGATAATATTAAAGATTATCTATAAACGCATATTCATACTTTTTCACTGTTCAATCTAAACATTCAAAGCATAAATGCCAAATTTGACGAATTTAAATCACTTATTGATGATCTTGCTATTGAGAATTTTTACTTTAGTGCCATATGTTTTCAAAAAACTTGGCTGGGAGAAAACTCAGTTGATTCCTCGTTATTTGAAATTGAAAACTATGTCCATCCCCTTTAACGCTACATGTAGTTCCCATGGTGGTCTTTTGTTAAACATACACAAAAAAATTCAGTACAATACACGAGACTTTTATTCGCCTAACGATTACTGGGAAGGCCAATTTTTATATATTATTGGAAACGGTTTGACAAAAAAGATTACTCTTTGTAACATTTATAGACCACCAAGGGACCGAAATGATGCCATTCAGTTATTCATAGATGACTTGTCTAGAATCATTGACGTAATTTCAAAAGAGTCATCAGACAAAATCATCGTCGGTGATTTTAATAGTGATTTATTAAATTCAACAAGACAAAAATTTTCTGATTATCTTGACATCATGCTAAATAATGGTTTATATCCGAAAATAACGCTTCCAACTCGGTTGTCTGATAGACGCCCAACATTGATAGATCGTATTTTTTGTAGCTTATCACACAGCAATACTAATTGTCTTTCTGGTATTATCTTCACTGAAGTTTCCGATCACTTGCCCTCATTCACTTGTATAAATCAAACATTTATAAAGCAAGACTCCCATAAATTTGTCAAGATAGTAAGAAAAGACAGTGCATCAATACAAAATTTCAATGACGAAATAAATAATACAAACATGATGCAAACCCTGATATCCGACCCAAATCACGACCCAAATATTAATTATGACAAATTGGAAAAAATACTGTGTGAGGCAAAGGAGAAACATCTTCCCGTAAAGACAGTGAAGTTTAACAAGTACAAACATAAACGGTCTCCTTGGATAACCCTTGGTATATAAAAATCTATAAAATTTCGTGAAGATTTATATAAAAAAACTAAAATCTATCCCATTTGATTCTGTTGAATACGATAATTCTAAACACAATCTTCAAGTTTACAACAAAATCCTAAAAAACAATATCTTCCAATTGAAGAAAGACTACTATCACTCGAAGTTTGAAACCTTCAAAAATGATATGCGGAAAACATGGGACACAATCAAGTCCGTTCTTAACTCAAACAAAAAGAAGAAAGACTTTCCCCTCTTCTTTTTAGTTGAGAACCAGAAACTTGCAAATAAAGATGAAAAGGCCGAACGTTTTAACACTTTCTTCACAAATATAGGTCCAAACTTAGCCAACAAAATAAACACGTCGGGCTTACCTTCTGTTGCATCTTACCTCCCAAACCGTACAGATGATGTATTTTCCTTCAGAGAGATCAACTCCAATGATGTTGCATCCATTTTGAGAAACTTTAAATCTAAAACCAGCACTGGTCACGATGATATATCAATAAAACTACTGAAAGGCATAATTCCTTCTCTTTCTGAACCTCGTAGTTTGATAATCAATCTATCTTTAATGACAGGAGTTTTTCTTACAAACTTAAGATTGCAAAAGTACTACCACTTTTCAAAAAGGGAGACAGTACTCAATTAGACAACTACAGACCAATTTCACTCCTTCCTGCTCTGTCCAAAGTATTTGAAAAAAGTAATTTATAAGCAACTTTATGATTATTTTTTGTCCACTCAACTTTTTTACAAAAGCCAACACGGTTTTAGAACTGGTCATTCGACTGAAATAGCAGCTCTTGAATTTGTCGATACACTTCTCGGCCCTCTTGATTCAAGACAAAATTCCGATTAGCATTTACTTAGATCTATCCAAGGCCTTTGATACATTTAATGACGATATTCTTCTACATAAACTGAAACATTATGGTATTAACGACATTCCTTTGCAATGGTTCAAAAGTATGTCGCTTTCGATAAGGTATGTTCACGCCTTCTTCCGCTTCAAACTGGAGTACCCCAAGGATCTATCCTTGGACCTCTTCTTTTTATAATATACACAAATGATATGCACCTTGCTTCATCAAAATTTGATTCTTTTCTGTATATGGACGACACAACTTTGGCAAATCCACTCTATTCTTTTACTTTCTCGATTAGCACCAATACACACGCTAACTTGTCAGATAGCATCAATAACGAATTACAGAAAGTTTACGACTGGCTAGCTGTTAACAAACTATCTTTGAATATAGCAAAAACAAAGTATATGATATTCCATTTCCCTAGGCGAAAAATAAATGAAATTTTAGATTTAAAAATCAACCATAACTTCAATTTCAAAAACATACGAATTTGACTTTTTAGGTTTACGCATTCACGAGACTTTAAATTGGCAACCATACATGAACAAAATTGGGAATAAACTTTCGAAATTGATAGGTATTTCCAGAAAACTGAATAAGTATTTACCTCTAAACACTCTCTTACTCATGTATAATTCACCTTTTCTACCCCATCTTAATAATGCCATCCTAGTATGGGGCTTCTCATGTGACCGCATTTTCAAGTTACAGAAATCTATTGTTCGGCTGATTTGTCTTACAAAATATAACGCCCATACAGATCCACTTTTTAAAACACTGAACATTTTCAAAGTCGAAGACTTATTCAAACTTCAAGCTCTGAAATTTTATTTTCTATACCTACAGAACGAACAATTTGCCTGCATATTTCAATGATATTTTTGCACAGACACCTGTAAATCAACCATATCAAACCAGAAACAAAGAATCATATCAACTACTTGTCCCAAAGAGAAATAGAACCCGAAAATGTATCAGATTTTTAATTCCTTCACTCCTCAAAAATACACCTCCTTGCATCAAAGACAAATTTCATACACATTCTCTATCTGGTTTTTCAAAATACGCTAAAATTCATTTCAGTAGTAAATGCATTGAAACATGTACCATTTCAGATTTTTTTGTGTGCAACGACTGAAGCGCCTTGTCTTTTCGTTTTCATTTAACTGCTATTCCATTATGATCAATCTACTGCAAAAATAAATTGGTTTATGTTTATCCATATCCTAAGTGGCCCCAGTGATAACGGACATCATGTCCTTAACTGGGGTCATCCTGACATAACCTCTTTTTTTATATTATGTACCCTTATCTATAAATGAAACTGTTATGTATGCGTATTTGTACCCCACCTGTATGTGTTTGTGTCAAATAAACCACTTCTGAGTTCTGAGTATATATATATATATATATATATATATATATATATATATATATATATATATATATATATATATATATATATATATATATATATACATATATATTATTTTGCTTATAATGGAAGAGGCTCTTTGGTCAAGTGTCTTTTACAATCGTTGTCTGACCTGGTCGCATTTTTATTTCCATTTATATTTATTTTGGCTTCAAGATTTCTTATTCATTCTTTCTTTCTTTCTTTCTTTCTTTCTTTTTTTTCTTTCTTTCTTGTTATTTGGTCCCCTCGCCCCCATCACACAATTAGCCAGTGGCAATGTTCGTCACAGCCAGAGCTGATGAACTTGTATTCCTTTTAGTTCTATAATTCATATTAATTTTTGGTTTTGTTTGGTGCCCCCCCCCCCCCCTGCACCGAACATGTTCTAATTCTAGTCTCTATGCTTGGATCCCTGTCTCTCTATTTCATTTGGTATAGGCGGAATCATGTATGACAAATACATAGTCTGTAAAGGCAGCCTACATGATGGAGCGAAAGCCATTATAACCCTTACAGCCAAACTAGCGCCGTCATTGAGCCGGGAATCAGATAGGCGATTATTTGTTGCGTTCAGCTGTCGATGCATTCAACTACAACATGGATTGTTTGGTTTAGGACAACCCCCCTCCCCAACAATGATGATTGAAGTGTTAACCACTGGTTTCAAATACTGACCAATACTTAGCATTTGCATTGAGAGAATTAATGATTGGTTATTTACGGTTCAGGTAAGATTGTTGCATGCCCTTGATTTCCAAGCATCTGATGCTGTATATCATCGAAGGTGCAGCGTCAACTTTTATGCAAGACGCCAAATACCATCTGTATATACTTCTGACTATGACTGTAACAATACAAAATTGGTGGGCTTAAAGATGTAATAGAGACATTCTTAAAGAGAGCAGAGTATCTTAAGAAAAATAATCTTGCAGTATCCGTTGTTCTTGATGCAATCAGAACTAGTCTAGAACCAGGTGAACACTCTATGGTTAATTTGCGAAGTGCTGATCGTTAGTTGCAGTATGGTGAAATGATTTACATCCCAAAGCAGTTCATTAAAGCAGAGCGTGCAGGGTCCCGGGTTCTTCATCTGGCTGCCAGCTTGCCGTTGTTTGCGGCACATGAAGACAATCTTCACACAAAATGTGCCTGGTTGCATTCAGAGCACAGGCATACGCCTAAAGAAAATAGCCCATCTGTTGAGGAACAGTTCGAGCATAGATTTTACATAGTCAAATGCAGAGACAGACAATGGACTGGGCTCTCCGCTGATCATGTAATTGAACAAGTATTGATACGAAGTCTAAAACCAACAGGATGCCTGACTCGTGGTCGTTTTATGGCTGTAAGTCAATATCTGGTGCGTTTGTTGCAATGCCTGCTTGTGCTGACATTAATAGAACCAAGCAAGACTTAACAGGGACCACATAAGAGACTGGCAAGCAGCACAGAAACCCCACTCAAGCTCGCCAGGACCATGACAGGAAAGATATTCAAATCATTCTTGATCCCTCTAGTAATGATCAAAATTGGGAAAAAAGTTAAATTGACATCATTGCGCATCCTATTGTCAATGTTGACGAAGCCAGAGAAATAGGTATCAATGTTCTGCAATCTATGAAAGGTAACAGTGTAAATCATTCATCTTCCAAAAGAACGGCTTATGTTTAATCATGACGATCAAATGGTCAGGGTCAGTAAGGATTCGTGATGAGCAAGTGCATAAGGATCCACAGTTGTTCTTCAAGCATCTTATCACTGCAGTAAGGGCACACACAGTGAAGTCATTCCATCATGAGTAGTGCAGCTGTGTTTGAAAAAAAAAAGAAAAAAAAAAACCAAAAAAACTCACGTTACGGGAGCCACAAAAGTCCCTTTTGGTTGGGGCATTGTTGAAGCAGTTGTCTGAAGACAGCCTGACGACATGCAAGCACCATGTCTACCACAAGATCCTATGCATCGTGGCGTTGGTGGGGATCACTTACCTATTCCCTTCACTGGCCTGGTTGTACATGCAAAGATCTTTGTGGCATCTACACTAAATATGTGACGAAGAATTGTGGTGTATGTACTGTTGTGTTTGATGGGACCAAGTTCCAACTTAATCCACCAAAACCATGACACACCGTCGGCGTGCTGGAAACAAACTCGGTGCCATTATTACATTTGACGAGAACATGCGTATTTGGGTGAAAATGACATTTTTCGTGTCAACAAGAAAAACATGTAAGAATTTATCTACATGCTGAGTCATAATATCAACAAAGAGGAACGTCTAGTGCTTCATGCTAACGCGGATGCTGATCATCTTCTGTGGTCTTATTCACAAAGAATTTGATCTAATTTTTCCTTTAATCAAAAAAAAAATAAAAAAAAAAAAATAAAAAAAAATAAATAAATAAAATAAAATAATAATAATAAAATAAAATCAGTGTGGTTTGCACCCTAAATTATATTATCCTGGGCTCAATATTTGACCAAAACTTAAAGGATAAACCAATATATGCGCTTAGCTAAAATGCGAACTTAAGGATTTACAGGCTCAGTTAATTAACCCAATCTTAGTTTGATCCGGTATTTAATCTTTCAATTAGGATTGAAATCTGAATTAAATCAAGATTGATTTGATAAAACGGGAACTTCAATTCCAAAATTTATATAACAGCGAAGAACATAGATTAACTGATCCTTCAAGCAAACATTAGGCCAATGATTCAATAGTTCAAGGCCCAAAGGCAAACTCACTTTTATTTCTAGGATTACATTCAGCATCAGATTAAACTCATTGTGAAACAGCAACTGGCTGTGCTAGGCAGGGCAGCACAGTTATATTCTTTTCACCTGGTCCATGGGAACGATCAGTGAACAGACAGGTATTGTACATAAAAACTGCCAAAAGGACATTTGGTATTGACAATATTATACTCTTTGCCCATTCCAATAGTTGCTGTGACACTACCTCTCACCTACACGGCATTGGGAAGGGCAGCGTCATTAAAAAGCTGCACATTGATCCCAATTTCAGAAAACAAGCCCAGGGATTTAGATGACCACAATTAAGTAAATCGCTGTGGCATCTACTGATAAACAGGCTTTGGTGCTCCTGTAGAATGGCAAACTGGGAGGGACTCTTGGCCTGTTATGATACAGGAGATCCCCAGAATGATGAGAAACAGCAACAGTTTACATTAAACCAGGGTATCTACCACCCACTTCATCATCATGCACGTATCACAGCACCCTGTTTATCTCCAGATGCAGGAGTGGCTTAGAGTAAAGCTCCTACCACATCAATGGGGCTGGTGAGTTTTACATGGCGAATTTTTGCTTGAACTAATGAAAATGCCTCAGCTAGAGAACAACTGCTCAAAGCTAATTGTTGCCTTAGTAAGGCATATTGTACTTCATACCTATCACAACAGCAGTTTGCTGTGATCCAGTGCCTGCACTTAGTGCACAGTTGTTGCGTGTTCCTATGTTGAAATGAGAGATGCAGACATGGATGAATGATCCATTGTAAAACATTGGCACTAATTCCACTTAAGTATAAAAATCCGTGCACCAAGGTGTTTATGTCAAAGCCATTCTTTTTCACATTAATTGGATTTACTCTGTGGTGTACAATTATGTCGTAAAACAATGTCATGATGGCAGCCATTTTATTGCTGGCCATTTGGTATGATTTAGTTTGCCTTACTTTCTTATTACTTATGCCGTTTTGATGATTAAAAAGAATCCTCAATTAAAGAGACAAAGCAAACAACACTAATGCCCCTTACTGCAAGAAAATGAAACCGTATGGAATATTGGCAGCCATTTTGGTTTCCATGATGTCATTAGGCGGTTCATATGACTCTACATATTTTATGCACTATAGTACCTAATCATAGTATTTGTTTTGCAAACACCCACATTATACCAGAATTAGCAGTCATTTTCACCATTATGACTCTTTTAGGGCAGCCATTTGGGTTTTCTTAACATTTCACTTTGCTCCATAATTTTTTTTTCTTAGGACTTTTGATATGTTAAACTGCTGCATAATTACGACCCAAACACTACAAAAAAAAAAAAAAAAAAAAAAAAAAAACCCCAAACCCCCCCCCCCCAAAAAAAAAAAAAAAAACCCCAAAAAACAAAAAACAAAAACAAAAAAAAACCTCTTTTGTTGTAGTTTGTTCCGGGTACAAACTTAGATTGACGGGCCTAGTCGTTTTTGCAGTCCCATCACCCAAATTTATTATCAGCGGCGCAACCAGCTCCTCCGGTAATCTGTCCATTGCCGAGTATACATTTTTTTCCGAATGCACCTGTTAAGAATTTTTTTCCCAGAGGTTAAAATTTCAGCCTGTAAATGAAACCTCAATAGAACTGATCTTTTGTTTATGGCCATGGTAACTATCTTTGTATGAAAAATGAGTCTATGACACAAGGGGTACAATTTTGGGCTAATCAATAATTAGCATGTAGATCATGTTGTATCAAGTCTTGTATGTTATTACTGTCACCGGAAGGTAAAAACTGTCATTTCGCCACAATAAGGCCATCGGGGATATCTTTCTGCTGCTGACATCATATGTTTTAGCTGAATGAATACAAAACTTGCAGCAACGCTAACCGCTATCGAAATTTATGAATATATATTTTTTGCCGGTTTTAGCTTAGATTAAACCCTCTCCCTGAAATGGATTGATGTAAGAGAAAAATACATAACCACTCCAAGCTGCTCAGACCGAGAGTGTTATTTTAATATTTGAATTGTTAAATTTACACAAGTTTTATGGTATTGCAAACTATTCCTCCGAAACAGCCTATCTGCGATAATTTTAAAGCAGGAAGTATATGTTTATTAGTATCCCTTAAACCTGCACTACCACCACACGGCACAGGACATTAGGTTAGTTTTAGCTATGGCTAACACTTTGTGGACCGGGATCTTCCTGTGCAAGGACTTACGCGAACTTGCATTGCTGCCCAAGCCCTTGATGCAAGAACTCAAATTTCGGCCTTACTAACTGCGCTTAACTGAGCAAACATCCCTCAATTTTGAGATACAAATTTTAAACATATATTAATAACACATTAATGCACTTGGGGTGTAACCCAAGAGTACCATGTTGAATAAATACCTTAATGTACCACTTTATCGGGGTAATGGTATAAATAAAAAAGTCAACTGGGTCCAAGATTCTGAACCTTGGCCATTATAAATAGACACAATTAGGCTAAGATTTCTTCTTCGATTTTCAAATCTAAATGACATGGATGTGAACGCAGGACTGCTTGCCAATGTTTTTGTGACAATTTATAAATCTGTTGTTTTATATACAGATATATATTGGCGAGTGCTTGGGTGAATACACAATTTATCTCAAAAGGACGCAGCAAAATGTGTTATAATATAATACATAAGCTTGAATATCGTACAAAATTAAAGCAAATTCATCAGATTGAAATATTTCTCTTCTGTATGTGAATATTGAGCAATAAGGCAGTGATATTTTCTTCATGTGATCTAATTGCAAGCTGTGATGTTCGAACCTGTTGACTGAGACTAGACAATAAAACATGTGCTCCTGTTCTTAAAACTGTATAACCTATTTCTTTGTTTCTGGCAATTTTTTGGGGAAAAAAACTGGCTCAAATACAACAGGAAATTATATTTTTGTTTCGTGACTAAAGATCAAAATACTAAACGTTTATATTTACAACATGCATGTCAATTCTAAGCAACAGTGTTCCGAACCTCTACCGTAGCGCGACGTTATAAAATTGGCCAATCAAAACATACAGACACTTGCCAGTGAATGCAATAAAAGGGACATTCAATTCGTATATGGTGATAACAGCCATTTAGAGAGGCTAATACACATTCTTCATAGAAATCACATATACGACAAGTTATATCTATAAAGACCGTCTGTACACCTTAAACTTTTTGGCATTGAGCATCTATGAGGCATGTAAAATATCTAATATGAACCTTAACAATTAAAAATATATTTGTCATAGGAAAATGGCCTCTTTGTAGTATCTCTTCTGAGGGAGATTCTAGTTTAAAACTGCTATAGCCTTTGGAACTTCGTGCAGTATTTAATATGGCGAGAAAAATTCATCTAATATAATGTGCAAAGTTGAAACCTGTAAACATTCGAGACAAAGAATTAGCAACTAAGAAGGCCTATATAGAAACTCTGTTCCCTGAAATCGACATAAATGTGTATTGCGTGTTCATGCTTTCATTCACATCTCTTTATAAAATTATGTACTTATTTTCATACATTTCATTGAAGATAGCGTAAAACAATTTTTGTTCAAGCAGCCATTCGTTTAACAACAAGCCTACCAGTGCAAAGTACTGTGACTCATTTTTCGAATGGGCGTCACCCTCTCTACAACTCTGTCAACAACTATGAGCAAGTTCCTTCGCCTCGCCTTCTTTTGCCAATATTCATTTTTATCAGATTACACTCTTCCACCTCCATGTTTTCGCTTTCTTCTTGTTTGACTTTTTGACTGCTTAATGTTCAGACAAAAACCTGCCAACAATACGACCTTGATTGCAGTGGTGAAAACCTAACGGACAGACACAGAAAACGTAGCGAGAGACAACGATCTCATCTCCAGTCTATTTCTTCATCACATCACGTTGCAACTTTCTCTTCGAGGGGTGACAAACATGGGGACAGTGCACATTTGTGCAACCTGGGTATTTTATATATATATATATATATATATATATATATATATATATATATATATATATATATATTTTGTTGCAAACCACATGCACATGCTTACCCTCACAAATTAGAGCTTCATGATACCCGACAGCCCTTACGCCGCTGGCAATTGGATCAACAATAGGACAACCCGGCAATTGTGAGTTACAAGAGGGATAACCTGAGAGAAAATGTGATATTCTGCTAAAAGAAAAGGCTTTGTTTGGTGCATTATTATGGTAAACACTGCGTGAGTAGACGTGGCTCATGTCTGTGTACATAATGCTATGCATAAGTTATGCATGTATGTGTTAATACTGCATAAGATATACATGTATCTGTAAATACCACGAATAAAAGATTTATACAATTTGTGCTATATTGCATTATGGAATATGTGTAACATACGTGTCCTTATGATTTCTAGACTTTTATCTCAATCAACAGTTTATCTCCACTTTCGCAACTTGATCAGGCAACGCGAACTATGAAAACTTTACATATGAACGTGTTCAGCCTAATGGGCAAACGGAAAGTGTCACAAGATGTATGATCCACGTAAAGTTCTGAGCTGAACGTGGGATCATCTTGCGGCATGGTCAGTTTAGCACCATATCATTCAAGTAAACATAATTGTGTAAATATAGGGGACAAACCGTGAAATACGGAGCATGCATATTAATTTCGCGCTAAAATGTCCGACTCCGTCGCTTGGCGACGGTGACAATAAGGAACCATGATATTGGCACAGCAATGGAAAACTAAGGATATTACTAGTATTTGTGGGGAAAGATTAGTTATTGGACCAATATCACGAGTCATTGTAATACCAGGCTCATTATGTCTTTGAGATGACATATCGGTACGTACATACGAATACTTTCTTGTCGAATGATATTGGACGAAACAACCTTCCAGCTGACATGAATGTTCCATCTCAGTTTCGCTCTAACCGTGTTCTAATTGTAAAGAAGTCATTTCTTGATACATATATAACTCTAGAAAGCAGAAGAAGGTGTCGATGGTAACTAGTGTACATGGTGAGCTGGAAAGTCATGAAAGAGACGCGAATATCAAGAGCAAAGAGGACTCCAGTAGAATATATACCGGGTGCTATGATTGCATGCGTAGATGCTTGCCAACAATAATAAACCAACAGAGAAGCTTCCCTGCATGATGCACAGAGTCGCTTTACAAAAGGAAAGGAGAGGGGGACAAAACAAAAACACAGACAAAAAGCTCCTTTCTTGCTTCACATTATATATTGGTTGCAAATATATACAATAATTTAGACTTGGCCTTGGCAATCATGTTTGTAGTGGTATTAATCCATGCAACAGAACTCTCGAAAGACTGCTTATCTACATGTTCATTCCTGGCATTATATCTGTATCCCACAACACTGAGTTTGAGTTTCGGACTTGTCCATGTCACCAACTGATCCCGACCTTAATCGGGTTCAAACTTTTCATGTACACAACTTTGTATTTACGTCTGGTTCCTTGCTCTGCATCATGGATTCTCCTTTATCAATTCTTTCCAACGCCTACACGTTCTCTATCATTCGCTACATTTAGCATATCCTGTGATACGAGTTATTGGCATTTAAATATATTTACTGCAGCCCCGCTCTTGTACCGACATTTGACAAGGAATAGAACTATGCCTCGGCCATGACAAAGGTACTTGTAAGAGTTATATTTCGTAGGAAAATAATAATGACACAATTTTGTCAAATGAAATTGTGTATGCATAACATTTTGCTTGTTTTAAAACTAAATCAGTATTTTGTTTTCAGTCATTTTAATCGTCAGTTCGTTACTTAATATAAACTCATCTGCCCCAACTTAAAACACGACTCTGTCCTCCTTCTTGTCACGTTCCTTGCTGTATCGGAGGTGGAAGAACATCCTGCCCTTTACAATCAGCACAGCGCCCTTCTCAGGAAGAAATCCGGAGACATCATGGTGTTATTTTAATCCATGTTATAATCCATAAGTTGTCACATAATATTGTAATTTATAGTGCACAAAAAGAGAGGACAAGTACAATTATAGTGGCTAATATCGATGCGAGGGAGGAGGTCTTAATAAAATGTTCACATCGAAGGGGATAACCCCTGATTCTCTCCTGTTAAAGTCAATATTTACATACACATAATGTAACGTCTACCATGTTTCCCTAGTGGCTTGTTCCATAGAAACCTAAACCATTCTACCATAGTCACAGTAATATTGCCAAAAGCACAAAGTGCTGACAGCTGGTTGAGGTTTATCCTTGCTAGTGAAAAAGTGATAATACTAATAATGATAATAATAATGATGATGATGATGATGATGATGATGATGATGATGATGATCATAATAATAATAATGACTCATCCCACCACAGATCTTGGACTTACGTATTACAATCACAGGCCTCCGCGGGAGTTAAGGGAAACGTAATTTTGATCGTAAACTGAAATATCAAATGTGAATCTTTGGAAACTTTTTATTGCCATGTTGCAGTTATGCCTGAGGGGCGCCACAGACACTTTCCCTAAACATCTCCATAAACGCAGATTATATAGTGCTCATTGGTGGCATCTGTGATGTGACTGACAAAGTTGATAACTGCCCACAAAAAAAAGAAAAAAAAAAAAAAAAAAAAATCAGACAAGCAGAGTGTGCTATCAGTTCTGATAATGAGATGGGATTTTTCTTACCTGAATATATATCAAAGATTAACCCCTTTTTCCCTAAACCTCCATCCCAGTCTCTTTATCCATGAAACGTCAACATAACAGCAATGGTATATCCCACCTGGACTCAAAAATCGCCTTGTAATTCAAAAGACTGCTTTGTTGCATGCCACTCAGCTAATACATGACAACGTTATTCGACGAATGCTGAGTATAACAATGAACGAACCGACTTGAACAGGGAAGATTCACGGCAGATGATCGTAACGGCATATATGAGGGTCAGTTTGTGGAAATATCCGATTTGAGACGGAAGAAACGTGCGTACTGGGAATCAAAATGGGGAACAGACTAAAGCGAATGGCACATGCTCTTGGTGCCAACACAAATAATTCACTGTTAAGCAGGCGAGTGATCAGATTGTTATTTGCACGGAACAATATCAAAACTAAGGAATAATCTGGGGAAATTAAGAGACAACATGTGCAGATTAATACCAGTTTACGTGAATGTAACCGACTTTCTGACCGCAAGCAGAAATGACAATTGAAGCCCTTCATCATATTCTGAGCAGTTGGTTGTATGTTAACATTTGTAAGCACATATGGTAGTTTTATTAAATTGAGAAATTTTAGTTCTAGAAGCCTGTAAAAGTACTTTAAAATGGTGTGTCACATGGACCTCCTAAATCGCATTACGAAGGATATGGCAAGTCATAGAGTAACTCAAAAATGTAACACGTACATACGGTGAGTTAAGAAGGCGTCTCAAAGAGTGTGATCACATGAAATAACTGGCTGGTGAAGGTTTACTGGTGCTACGGAATAACAATGGTAGTGATTAGCAGTTGGTTATGTGTTAATATTTTTAAGCGCACATGGTAGTTTGCTACATTGAGGAATTCTAGTTATAGAAGCCTTTAAAGGTACTTTCAAACGATGTGTCACATGACCTCTCAAAATTCCATTACGAGGGGAACGCAGTTGAATGAGTAACTCATAAATGAAACATGTGCATTCTGTGAGCTAACAAAGCGTTTCCAAGAGTTTGATCCCATAAATAACTGGCTGGTGAAGATTTATTGGTGCTACGGCATTACAATGGTAGTGATCAACATTAATTTTTCCCTGACAATAGAGACATAATTGGACATTTACAGGTGACACTTTTCTTGCCTAGACATCCCAAAGACAACATATGGCAACAAAGGTCATATTTGACAGTGTCAACCAAGTTACATAAATTGTTTCAACAGCAACTTTATGAAGATTGTATTATAGTATTTATACCATTACCAAAAAAGTCACTATTTGTAACATATCGTAGACCTCTAGGGCTGGAAACACTGTAACTGTGTCGAAATTAGTACATGAGTGACATGAGTGAATTGTTTGTTTTTTGTTCTTGTTTGTTTGTTTGTTTGTTTTTGTAATTTGGATGCTAAGTGGTCGGATCCTGATGTTTTCAATGATTTTTTTTTTTTGTGGGGGGGGTCTTTTTTCCCCATTTTTCCATTTACAAGGAAACTTATTTCTTTCTGCAACCAGAATACGGCTAAAAACAAAGAAGAGGAAACATAATGATGTGTCAAATCCAGGTGCACCAGCAAGGGGTGTGTGACTAGTTAGACAACACCATCACAGGGATGAATCCATTTTTTCCAACCACACGTCTTGGACTCAGCGTTTGACTTTCCATGCATATTCATCAGACACCACACTGCTCAAATGAGTTTGTAGGATACCTGATGCGAGTTATAAAGACCAATCGGTTACGGGCCATTTCTGTGTGATATGTACACTGCTTGAGGCAGATTCCGACTCAACAAACTGCAACCTACCCCGAGCTGGAACCAGAGTTATGGAAGAAAAACGGGTATTTTAAATGTGTTGTCTACAGTTTGTTCCGTAACATGAAAGTCTTGAAATGGTGAACTTTGAACTTTTAGCTACACATACATCTGTCGTGACAGTGTCTTTGATGATATGAAAAGAAATATTGTTTGATGTGCAATTGGCAACTGTATTGCGTTGTTTTCTTGTAACATGTCGATAGCCTATCTAAAATGTGGATTTCATCATAAAACTGATGTAACATATGATAAAAAAGCATACAGGAAACAAGAAAAAAATAGTGTTATCCATATTACATTTAAAACAGACTGGACATGAGAGCTTGCGCAGTACTGTCACCAGCTATCAAGCTATCCAATAACTGCATATTTTAATCATGAACACTGGTGCATATGTAACTGCTTTTATCTTGGAAAATGTTATGTATTTCTTGAATAGTGTAGATATAGTGATTGCTTCATTCATGTTAATAATATATTATTAAGATGCACATTCTCTCCTGTGCGTGTCGGTAACAGGGTATGCCAGTCACATGAGGGGGAGCTTGCAGGGAATCAGACAATAATGAACAATATGGGATGAATCATGCAGGGAACCAGACCATATCAGAATCATTGAAGTGAGAAAGTTAGCCATGTTTGTGCAATCTATTGCTTGGTATGAATATGGGGATTGTTTCATTCAGGTGCATATATCATTCCAAGATGTACATCCTTCTTCCTGTGTATGTATGTAATAGGACATATCGGAAACTGGATAATTCTTGTATAATGCTAGTAATTTAGTCATTATAAATGTAATCAAGTTGAGACTGAATCCCTCATGTATATACACTTAGTATTTTAAACGAGAAGTGAACAAAATATGACAGGTAGCTTTATTATACATCAACTAGAAAGGATTTTGATTGGCTGTTAATGCTTAGACAACTATGACCATTTCCTAAGATCCGAGTGAATCTTCAGTGGAGGGTGACAATTGTAATTGTACATGTTTGGTGCAGAGAGACATCACTATTGTCACCCTCAAGGATATTGCTTGGTTAAAAACTGCTTCTGTGCACAATTGTTATATCGATATTGACTTTCAGTAGTGTAATTACTTATTCTGAGTGACAAGCCAAAACTATAAAGGCTTGTCTTTGTTACCATTCTGTTGAGGAACCCAATAATTAACCTGAATTAATATATTAATCTACTAAAGTCAACACTCTCCTCCCCTTGGAATATAGACAAAACAAACCAGAGTCCTCCCAAGACAACCGGACCTTCTCACACTGATATGCCGCATTATTCTCAGTGTACCACTGTGATCCCTTAGCTGAAAGGCCGTGCCCTGTCCAAATCGGAACGTATAGTCACGTGACCCAAAAATGGATTTTCCTGAGCATAGAGAGTCTTTTGGACAATTTTACATCTGGATATTGTCCTCATTAGCTATGCAGATAATTTGTGATGAAAACGTTTGATAAATGGCCCTGTTTTACAGTGGAAAATCCCAATCGAAAAATAGATCCCATTTGCAATCGACTGTTCTGCACACAGCCAATGATTGTGTTTCGTGTGGTATTATATATCATTATTTTCTTACCCGACCACCTGATCTATACATATCTAATCCTTGGCATCTTAATAGTTCGTTAAACTACACAAATCCAGTACTTAACCGCCAAACAATGATTTTGTTGGAGTTGTTCCTAGAGAATCGTCCCACTCAAGCATTTTGACTCTTGGTACAGTCGTTTCCTCTGTCTCAAATCGGAGATTTCCACAAATCCACTTTTATATACGCCGTTACGATCATCTACCGCGAAGCTTGGCCTCGTCCCAAACAACCCTATGCACATGGACACCTGTCGGGAAAACAATTGAAGTTAACGTGAACAAATTCGCCAATTGGAGTACACCCTAATAATCACCAGCGTTTTATTCTATCTGTGGGTCCCTAGAATAAAAGGACTCGAATTAAAGGAACCGGCCCGGTTAATAAAACATCTTCCAGTCCCATAGAGTAGCCCAGGCTTCCTATTTCTAGGGCCAGGTAATATAACCACTCTTAAGTTTGCTAGTTGGGACATTAATTAGTGAGAAAGCAGCTGCAACGGTAAAAATTGCTATCGGAGAAGGATTAAAACCGTCAATTTTAATTAGTGGAATAGCACAGATTTGCTTTCATATTTTGGTTAACTGGATAGAAATAAGAAAGCAGCGACAACAACGAAGATATGGGAGACACACCATCTTCTGCTGTAGTATCAAGCCGACATACCACCATGTCCCGCTAATACCACTATTACATTATATGTGTACATGCATGTATATTACAAATGTATATTTTTCTCTATCATACTATTTATTGTTACCCCCCCTTTTTTTTTTTTAATCATGTTGACTGTGTTTTTTGTCCTTTGTATAATATGTTCGGTATAATAGCTCTCTGGGCTAGTGCTACTGTCTTTAACACCAAGGTAAAGTAAAGATTTGTCATTGTAATCGCGTATTTGTGTTGTTCAGTTTCACTTTCCATTAACCTGTTTACAATTATACTTTTTTCAGCGCCATGATGTAGGCCAATACAGCAGATGTATTTTGGAGTGAATGGATCATGTGTGGTGGCTTCAGGGCAACCCATCCAAATTGACATATATATATATATATATATATATATATATATATATATATATATATATATATATATATATTGTAACCAAGCTGCAAATATAAGGCTCTGGTTTACACCGTGCATGAGACGTATGGTGTGTTTTGTACTTCTCGTTGTGCTAAAATAAAAGTTCAACACTTTTGATGTTTGAAGTTGGTGTATATTGGATTCACAGGTTCACAGGTTCAAAAGCATACATACAGACAGGTCTATCCACCCTGACGAGATCAAGGTGCGGGCCTAAATAAAAAAAGAAAAGAAAAAAAGATAGAGATAACGTAGACAGAAATGTCTGATGTAGGGTGCAATAAAAGACGAAATGTTTTCCAAAAAGGCTTTGGAAGTTAGAGAAAATTACCAAATATGGAAGAAAAACATTAGGAATAATTGGTTGCCTATATCAAGAGATGTTCTACAAGGAGAAATTTGTAGGGGTAAAGTTTTTCGGGTGGTCAGTTAAAAACATTTCCTTACCATAAATTTAGTAATCTCGCCAGATGATTCTTATTGAAATAAAATATCAAAATCAGAACAATTAAGAAAGAAAATTACTCATTAGATTACAGATGCCCATTGCCTAGAAAGGCACACCTGGACCAACAATGATCCGTTATTAAATGTCCATTCATCAAGTGCATCTGTATACTCTGATAGTTCATGAGCGTCCACTGTCAATAATCATGCATTTAAAAAAGGGTAAACGTCGAGTAAATGCTGAACCAGTGAAAACGAATAAAATTATCATTCCAGGTGTTCATGGACTTTTTTGTTGTGGCCGTCTTCTCGCTGCAAGTGCTCACTTTTGTAACATTTTACTTATCAAAATTTGTCAAAATTGCAAATTTGAACAAAACAAAAAAAATCTTATAATGTATCTCATTTTGTGAACGCCTTATCAAGAATATTACTAGATAAAAGCGAGTATAGGCTACAGATAATGAGCGCAGAATCGTCAATTATAAGTCACTGGAATGCACCAATCGGTTGAGTATTCAGTGTCCATAGGGACCACAGGAAGGCACACATGAATACAATGAATGGACGTTGGTACATCCTCGGCCAGGTAGGGAATCCACCAAAGGACCAATACACTCGGAGAGCTCCATCAGCTGGTTGCTGACACGGGACCTGCATAATGACAGTTATCCCTGTAGTGTGAGGTACTACTGTGTCTACAACTGACGTGAATTACCATCCAGACATGTGAAGGTGTGGGATCCAGGTTCTGGTTGGCCTGGCCCAATGGTCCATGTCAGCATCAGTACAGTTGTAGTGATGTTTGTGGACATTGTTCCGCGATAATGTAAAGTGACCAGCGTGGCCACCACACAATGCCCCGAAAGTAATTTGATAGAGAAACATTTCTTTAGCACAGGGTAGCAAAACCAATAGTTTCTTGTAAGTGTGCAATAAATGTCCAGTAGGTAGAAAGGAGCGGTTCAGTGAACGTGACATAGCGATATATATATATATATATATATATATATATATATATATATATATATATATATATATATATATATATATATATATATATATATATATATATATATATATATATAGTGTTCTGGTCGATACAATGTGCAACTGAATGGCAGGAAACGTGAGGAGTCTGTGACTGAGTTACTTAGGCACAGCCGAACGCTCATCCATATGTGAGACATCTGGTGAAACGTGTTGCTGGTCAGATTGCTGGACAAGGTCTGGTGACACAGTTGCTGGTGTCATGGTTGATTGATGTGCATGTTCTCCTGGGTGGGCGGCACGTCTGTCATTTCAGTTGACATCAGACAGCAATGCAATGGCTGGAAGTAACTCACAATCAACTCTTAAGGGACCTTTCATGTTATCACTGTGCACATTACTTATAAATTGTAAATGATTCCATGGCAAAACTTTTGAATGGCGATGATATAAAAATACTAAAGTAAAGCCAATTATCACGCCTGCAACCAGAAATACAATTGCAGCAATCATGATGGGATTTGCTTTCACATCAAAAGAAGAGGGCGCTTGTAGTTCTGACTTAGCATGGTGCAGAACTTGCTGTGATATGTCTACAAGTGAGGCATTAACTTGCTCCAGCAAGAGGTAGGTCGCATTAAGTTGAGAACTCAATTTTACTACAGATACATTAAAAGAATTCCAAACTTCAGATTATAAGGCAGTATCATCAGCAGGAGTGAAAAGGACAGGTTGGACAGAGGATGTGCATTGGCGTTTGAAATGCGGTAATAGTTTAAAATGACTTGAAATATCAAGACATCCAGATTTCAGTGTAATGATTTGAACAGGTATAATGGTTTTATATGGGTGTAGACGATCCCCAGAGTTAGTAGAACAGTTTATATAGAGAGTGAATTTAGATCTGGAACCGATTAGCCATCTCCCATTTTGCAAATAAAAGGCCCTTGGAAAGCGATCATGGGCAGACAGCTTCCTCTTACAATTACCAGTGATAACAAAGTGGTCTTTGGAAAACAAGGTGGAAATACATGTAGGGCTGTGTGTGATACGTAAGACAGCTTGCCGAAAGGAACGATAAGATATATCTGCAACAGTGCATTTTGAAAGTTCGGAGCTACGTCACAATAAAAAATCAGTTTTGGCCTGAGTGACAGCCAAATACATGGCTTCAAGTTAATATTGAGCCATTAGATTTAGCTTTGGATGCGGTATAGGCAATGTCAATGCTTTATAGATGGTAAAGAGTGCATGGCGTCTAGCTAAGGGAATTGCAGTAACCATATGAAAGACTTTTTTGTCAGATATAAGCATCGTGTGCAAGTGTATATAGTACCACTGAATATTTTTCGTTGGGTCAGTCGAAAAAGGTTGATCCAGCTGGAAGGAGTTTGACAATTTTACGTTACGCATCTTCCAATCTAGCAGGGGTGACAAGAGTCATGGGCAATTTGCCCTTATAAGAGTCAAAGATAGCGGTTTGCAGCGTCTGAATGCCCCAGTGCGTTTGACGGAGGTAAGAATATACAATGCAAAACAAATAATTTACTATAGCATGGAACTGTGCGAAAATAAGCAGGGGTTCCATGGTCAAGACTTTCGACCTGAGTTGTGAAACAGTATGGAGTCTTTGTGTAGCATTCACAAGCTTGTTAATGTTGTATCTATTTTCTTGCACTCGAGAATTTGTTGAGAAGGGTTAAACCATTTTCAAGTACTGCAATTATTTGCAGTTGACCTTGTTTTAGTTTCAGAAAACTTTTTTTGCAGTTTATTTAAGTCTCCTTCACTTAAATTTCAGAACAAGAATTTAAAGACGGGTGCCATAAATCCTAGTATAGCACATTTAGGTCCTCTTGGTCTATTAAATCTGTTTCTACCAGTCAACAAATTATACAATTGGGAAAGAGCGTAAACAGCAAACTGTAGCTGTTCACTTTGGCCAATTTTGTTCAATTTTTGAAATGCCAATTTTTGAAATGCAGAACTGACTGCAGTGAGTTCTGTTTTCAAAGCTCTCATCTGCCGTTGATATGGAGCCAAGTTGACAGTTAATGTCAACATCCAAGTAGAGTATGTGGCAAATACGCGCTTAATAGGTGTAAAATACGTATGGGCATTAATAGTCCCGTATGTAGTGTGAATAAGCATCAGTGCAAGTAGTACTATACAATTTCTGTAAAAGATAAAGGAGTTGCATTCCTAAGTATATAGTCTGGCTCATATAGCCAATTTAGATTACGTTAATTATATTACTCATAAAACACAATAACGTAAACAATAGTGATAAATCACTTGTACATTTTGAAACAAAATGTCTTTGTGGCTAATCATATGCCTGATAATTTGAACAATGACACATCATGACGGTGTACAATAAGGTCATTGTGGTACCTATTCTAATTACATCACTTCAGCCCAAATCTAACACACGTGTGGCCTTGCTGGTTTATGGTCCTGCAGCCTTATGTTATGCACGAAACTATGGATGCGTCCATAACGGTTTGCAATAGGGTCATTACAAGCCTACCAGCATACAAAACAGTAATATTTGTTCAGTGACAGACATAGACAACAAGTTGGCTGTTCAATCTGCCATGACTTATTCATGTAAGCATGAATATATTCCCATCTTAGGCCCTCACAAGGAACAAGTGTTATGCTAAAATAAGACCGCACTCATTCGTTACTTTAATACAGCGAATTGGCCATATCAATGTCCATTATGATCATGACCTGATAAATATCACCAATTTAGTAGAATTGAAATTAGCGCAATGTACACAAGCCCTAATAAAAAACCTACCGCAAATGTAATCCCTGAGTGCATTGTATTATTCAAAAGAATAGCACCTATCCCCGTTGGTACACTAGCAAGCCATTTGAAATATTTTGGTTCTGTGGCTTTGGGTGAGTCTAGGTTTTCACCTGAGCGCTTGCCCATGACCTGTGCTTGAGGTCTGGGTGGCCTTGGCCTTAATTGATAACGATGGGCTGGATCTGGCCGGGAAACAGCACCACCGTAGAGTGGATCCGGCTGTTCTTGATGTTCCTGTCTTATAATGCTTGTGGGTTTTGACCACTGTTTCACTAAGATTTCTATAGTCTATAACTAGTCTTTTTTAGGAACAAGCATTAGTGGTGCAGCATAGGCACTCCTAGAGGGTCTAATAATGTTAGCTTCTTTGTGCATCTAGTTGTCTTTGTAACTCGGACCGTTGATTCAAGAGTGTCCAGTAGGGTCTCAATTTAACAGGGCTGTTTTCACATATATCTATTTTAACAGTTGTTACGTGTGTACAGCCAATGTCGGTCCCGTTTGGGGCAAACACATGGGAGTATTTATCAATAACCCTTTGTAAGGCTTCCTTTTGATGGTGGGGAACATGGTCCGATTTACATCTAATTTTGACAGGTTCAGATTCGTTTTTGGTGGCTTAGTCAACCACTGGGTCAACAGGAAAGTCAACAATTTGAATTTCATGCTCTTCGATTTTGTCAGCCAAGGCAATTTAATGTTGCTTGGCAAGCTGATTGAGAATTCACCAGCATTTACACTTAGCCCTAATAAAATACCCTTAATTCTAGTTTATGATTCCTAAATACTGGAATCAAACATTCAGGTACCATTATTCCTGGGTACTCTGAAAAGGCTGGTATGTTTGTCAATGTAGGGCACACAATAAGTACCACCACCTAGTGAACCAATCAGGGATATTTCGACAAGGTGTTCAGTGTGGGGTGCTATTGACACATTTTGATCTATCTCGATCAAGATGCATGGCCGATTCAGATCAGATTTTCTCTTTAACAGAATAACATCACTTCCAATATGCAGGGTACGCCTTTCATAATCAAGCGTATCCTGCACTTTTGACGGAAAGTCACTCCCTAAAAGTACATCTCTTTGAATTCCAAACACTATCTTAAATGTTTCGGCAACTTTTTATATTGTCAATTACAAAATCAATTTTGGCAGTTACAAGTGTTGTTAGTTGGTCTCCACTAACACTTGTAAGGTCTGTTATTGTGCTAGGGTGTAGTGTAATTGAACCTGATGAAGGCAATTCCTTGAAAAAAAAACTGTTTTGACATAATGGAAATCAATTATAGCCCAGGTGGTTAATTTACCTATGTGAATTCACACTACTGGGGTGTGTATTGGAATCATTCTACTGGCCATCAATATTGCACCTGGGACAGTGATTCCACTCTCTTCAGGGCTTTCTAGTTTCCCTGAATAGTTGTAGTCTCATTATTTCTCATTTCATACTTCCGACGTCTGCATTGTTTCAAGCAGTGACCAACTTTTGAACAATGGGCACAGATTACTGTGCCTTCAGACGTAAAGGTATCAGGTTTTCAGTTGTAACTGCCGTTCTTATTCTGGGGCTGGTTTTTATTTACCGTTTCCTGTGGCTTTCCCTGGGGTTTTGCAGGTTGATTTCTCTGAGTTTTTAAGATTTCGGTCAACATGGATTTTAATTCCCCTATTTCTGAGCTTGCTGAGGCCTTAGTATTTACTTCGTGTACCTCCATAATGATTTCCTCCTTTCTGGGCAGGTCAAACGAATGCTGTATTAATTGCTCCTGTACAGCAATGTAAAGAGCAGCATCAAGCGTATCGTGGCCTGTTTCTAATGATTTTCCTTGCAACATGGCCATCTTGGATACCGTCCAAATATATATCATATGACTGCTGTTGTATCAGATCTGGTGACAAGTCTACTGCAGCAAATGCCTCTTCAGCCAAGTATATGATTCGCTCGGCAGAATTTTGCACCTTTACGTTTGCTTTCTGTTATATGCACTTGAACTTTTGCAACGCATACTGTTGGTCTGTGTAGTCTTAGTGGCGTATTCTTAGTGCAATTAAAACAGATGCCCGTGTAATTTGTGGGTTTTGCCTTATTTAGCAGGAATAATATTCCGCAGCTGGGCCCTGAAGGGTTTGAAGTGCCAAAATCTTCAGTTTCTCATCTGAATTGCCCACTGTCAACCCGATTTTAGTCATATCGCGTGTCCATATTCTAAGAGCACGACTGTTTTGGCCAGAGAGTGGCTGCACTTGGCTAGCAAAACTTTGGAGCCTAAGTTCATACTGCAAATATCTTAAATTTTCTGTTAATATTTGGGAAAAATCTGGCATGCCCGGAATAACTGGAACTTGAAAAGGTTGAGGTACAGGTTGAGGAACATTTTGGTCCATAATCTGGTTCTCCATTATATAAATATAGCTAATCCACTGTACAATATATTCAAATGCACACAGTGACCAACAAGTTCAAAGCGGTAATTGCAAGACTACTTTCCTTGCCATCTCTGTTTAAAGGTTCTTGTCTCGTCCTTTGATCCAGTGTTATAAAATTCCGTTGAATACCTCTTTTTTTTTTTTTTTTAATCCTGCAAGCGGCACCATTTGTAAGCAAACTACGGATTTAAAGCCCTGGTTTAGACCGTGCATGTGACGTATGATGGGTTTTGTACTAAACGTTGTGAAACACATTAGGAATAATTGGCTGCCTATATCAGGAGATGTTCTACAATAACAGAAGGGAAGTGTGTAAGGGTAAAGTTTGTTCTGGTGGATAGCATCATTAAAATAAATTAAGTGATCTCGCCAGAAGATTCGTGTGGAAAAAAACATTAAAATAAGAACAATTAAGAAAGAATATTACTCGAAAGATTACAGCATATGTATATATATATTAGTATTTGTGTCTTTTTGCCCAGAACCACTTCCTAGTAGTCAATATCCTATTCCGCAGTTCGAACTCTTTACTCTCCATAAGCTAACCTGTCCCTGTCTAACCTGTATATATATATGGAATTATTATTGTCTATATTGCACACGTTCCTCTGTAAAATTTTGACATAGGCTGTATCAGCCCAAATAAATAAAAGGGTCTTCAGCGGGTAACTACTCAACATATATATATATATATATATATATACATACTTACACACACACATACATACATACATACATACATACATACATACATACATGGATGCTTTTCTGTTGAAATTGTTTACCACCACTGATCTTTCTTCACCCAAAGTTGAATGATATAGCCTTTTTCTTTGGTGTTCTTTAACCTGTTGCTCTTTTTAAAAATATAGTGCACAATGCGTTTTTTCTATGGTTTGAAATTTCTACAACATGGATGTCGTTATATAGTCCATACAAATTACATTTATTGTGTTTGAATGATTATTGCTAAGGAAACATTTGAGCAGTCAGGCGTGTTTCTTTTACAAATCGATGACTTTCGCTGCATAGCTCACGTCAGAGCTGTTCGTCCAAAGGTGAACTGGAGTTTTATTGTGATGAAAAATGAAACTATACCCTCCTCAGTATTCTCTAATGTATGGAAAATCAAGTTCATTCAAGTGAACAATGAACAATTCCACAATCATTATTATAGCTTCTAATGTATATAGACCACCTGGGGACTCTCCCGAAAATGGCATGTTATTTATTCTTGAGTTATTTCAAACTCTACCGAGTTTTAACTGGTGTAATGGCGAAATAGCAATCTTGCAATGTAGATGTATTTATGACAAACAAAAAACTGTCCAGGAGCTCTTTCACACCATGCTGTTACAAACATTCTGTCCCGCGATAGCGTTTCCATCTCAATTTCTAGACACACACACGAAAAGAATCTTCATTGATTACACTGTGTGCAACGTAAATGATATAAGACCTAACACACCATTCGACATAGCCCTTAAAATCAGTCAAGTGTCTAACATAGCATAAGTTAAAAACAGAGTTTGTCTTCTGCAACAAACATTTTATCATAAATTATAAAGGCAGTTATAATCAACTAGAGATGAAATTTGCTTCAGAGCAAATCTGTCCGTGTGCCTATCAATGCATTATTTTAAAAGGTTTTCCAATATATTTGATATATTGTACTAGGAGACAATAATGTAACAAGAAAACCTGAACAAAGACAAAAAATACCAAGATGAACAAAAATGATAAAAATACACACACACAACAGAATATTGTATAAGATCTTGACGTTTAAAACATTAAGTTGCGCTAATTTGCAGAATTGTCAACTTTATAACCCTTCTCCAAGACTGGTCGTCCAATGGAACGATGGACTTTTACTTTAATTCTATGGCAACAAATTTGACAATTTGTGCACTGGACAGCCACCATCAAAAGTGGCCTTACAGCTTGCAATGACTTTTGACCTTGAGATAACCTCTACCTGAAGTAAACCCAAATTTAACCTTTGACCTTGACAAGACCTTGATATTTGAGATGACCTTTGGCTTGCTATGATCGACCTCCTATACACTGGGGACCACATCTATGATAGCATGTAAGATATTATAAATCATAATTTTAATTAGCACTCATTTGTAAATTTTGGAAATGACCTCTCATCATTAGAAGGCAAGACTTCGTCCATACAAGTATAATTGTTTCAAGTTCGGATTGTTAATCTGTAATATTCTCCGATAAAAAGGCGGACGAATTTGCTGGAAAAAAAAGAAAGGAGAAAGAAAGAGGAAAGAAAAAAGAAGACAGAAAGAACTTCTGCGAATACAGTATACTTGTGGTGGCAGACATAATAAAATCAACCCAGAATTATCAGTGAATCCTTATCCGAGCAAATGAAGCTTCATATGATATAATCGACGAAACAAAAAGAAAACACATCCCTCTAATTTAGTAAATACAATTATTAGAAACACAAAAATGGATAACCAATGAATCAGTTCTGTTATAACACTTCGGCATGGTATAAACATGTTTTATTTCATAAGAAACATGGATTGGGATACAAGCTGTGAAGCTTCTAGATATACTTGTCAATAGTTATTGAGTATTGGACTGATGAAACCGGTTTGAATATGAATACACATAGAGAGATAAACTTTATCATGAAATTAAGTCCACTTTCCAAGACTTTTATCAATTTTTAACTTTACACAATAATCCAGGTGCCTCTGATAACACCCTGATAAATTACATATGTGGAGGCAAGGAAGATTATTACAAAACATGCTTTAGGCACTACCAAAATAACCTAAAGAAAACCACACAGACTGTTAATCAAATATTATCCAAAACGAAAAAGAAATGTTTTTGATTCTTCATACATTATGGCAACTTAATGACAAACACATAATAGCTAACCAATCCAGTGATTTTCGTTCACGAATACTGAGCACAAACCTGCGAAAGTGATGAAATATTCTGATTCAGCAACCTATGACAAGCAATTGAGCAAGCATCAGAACCTGTGACAAGCAATTGAGCAAGCATCAGAACCTGTGACAAGCAATTGAGCAAGCATCGCAACCTGTGTCAAGCGATTGAGCAAGCATCACAACCTGTGACCAGCAATTGAGCAAGCATCACAACCTGTGACAAGCAATTGAGCAAGCATCAAAATTTGAGCTTCATGTTTACCAATGTAGCTCGAGAAATGATAAATAAAGCCATTCATAGCTCCACATCTAAGACCAGCTATATAGACATGATCATATGTCCAGGAAATTAATGAAATATAGAAAAAACATCAGTATATAACTGTGGTATGGTATGGAATAATCACTCACATAAGACGGATATATCCCCTATCAAATTTAAAATCGCCAAAGTTATTCCAATTTACCAAAAAAAAAAAAAAAAAAAAAAAAAAAAACATGATACCCAATTTACCAACTACCGTGCCATTTCGATTTTTGTCAGCAATCAGGTGTACAAATATTACATAACAAAAAACAAAAAGCATACTTTGTTCCATGATAATCAGTATGCTTTCCCTTAGGAGCATTTCAATGAACCAGCAGTTATAAAATTTGACGACAAATTTACCCAAGGAACGGATAAAATTATACATATATTTTATATTTTTTTTGTTGATTTATACAAGGCCTGCAATACCGTCTGCCATAGTATGCTACTGCACAAGCCGAATTATTTTACCGTCAAAATACACATCTAACACGTTTTGATAGCTATGAAATAAGCTCCAAACAGTGTGTCAAGTTTTATTATGTTTACATTCTGTACCCATGCCCCTAACCAATTGAGTTCCGCAGCTTTTATTTTAGAGCCAATACTCATTGTAATCTACATAAACTGCATTTAACTTTTAAGCAAATTTTTCAATTTAATAGTGTATGCAAATGCCTCAACATTGTGAACCACCTGAAATTCCTAAAAAAAAGTCCCACATTTATGCAGATACCAACACTGAACTCATAAAAAATAGCAAATGTCTGAATGCTTCTAAGTTGTCATTCAATAGGATTAAACCAATTTTCTGACATCCCATCAAATAAATAAAAATGTCGTCTTCCGAATGGCAAAAATAAACAGTACCCATTTAAAGGCTTTCTACTATAAATGATGCTCCTACAATTATTCGTGCATAAATTGTTCCCATAGTTTTAAGAAATGGCAAAATACATTACAAATCACTAAAATAGAAAATTATTAAGATGTGTGTGACATCGACACTTTTCATACATGTCGACATACACAATGTAACGTACGGAAATAAAGACATGTGCTTTGTTGCTTAAACCTAGTCAGTTAGTATATCCCTCAGTGCCATGTAAAAAGTTGTAATGCAGTGGCCCCCATAATAGCAACATAATTTGTCGTAAAAAGGTGGCTCTCAAGCAAATATGTGTCCTCGTTTGTGGACTTTACGCACCTCCTTAGGCCAATCCCTTATTATTGAGTATCGCGTATTGGCTGAATAAAAATATTTTGAATTTTAATCTGAATGTGCGACTGGCGTGGTTGGGCCGTATGCTTTCAAACACACACACACACACACACACACACACACACACAGCTCCAAAAGCAGTTGTTTTTCTCAGCCTTGATTTATGCAAGCATTCTACATTGAGCACAGTCCACCCAATCATTGTGGGAACTAATGCTTCTATATGTGTTGCCCAGATATATGCATACATATCGACCTAGGCCCCTTAGATAATGTGAGTTAGTCCTCTTGCACGGGCCATGTACATGCAGGTAGTAAAATTCCCAAAACGTTTGACTAACTAAAAAACGTAGGGAAAAGGACGAACCAGATTACATTAAAATCACCGTTACACTGGAAACACTTCACGTGCTGAACCAATGTGTGATCATCGGCATGGCGCCCATTATCTCCTAAACATAGGAAACATATATTTAATTGTACGTATTAGTATAAGCTTTGTTCCTGAAATTTAAAAGAGGGGGAAAAAACAGAAGTAAAAATGATAATGACGTGGGTGTTTCATGTAAATTTCCTGGTGTGTGTGGGATTTTTTATTTGTGTGTGTGGTTTTTTTTTTTAATTTTATTTTTTTTCTGTAATAATGCACAATGCAGGTTTCCTATCGATTTATTGTTGATTCATAGTCCCGATTTTTTTTTTTATTATTATTATTGAATTGACAGACTTTGAATATTCTGCATTTCTTGATGGGCAGATTTCTTTGTTTTCGGGTGCAGGCTGCCCTTCTTCATTTCCGGATTATTTTAGGACAACAAAATAGTAAACGAATGACACCAGATTTAACCACACAGAACAACAGTAAATAGAGTGACACATCCATCCATCTACCGACATACGTCCAACTGATTAAAAGTTTATGCATTCAGCTACTCAGAGTGGAATTGCTACATAATATGCAGTTTTGGGACGTTATAAACATCCCTTCGCTAGAAGGGCATTTCTTTGATATTTCAAGGCTACTGCAATCCTTTATAGATTTCATACACTGATTTTTAAGGTCTTCTGTATGTTAAAGTCGCTGTTTCCACTTCGAATTCCGGCCCTTGAGAGCCCGCAAATGTCACGGGAACGTCGGGAATTATTAAAACGTTTAGCAGTTGGGAGTTACCCTGATCAGGACCAGAATATCTATTTTTAACCAAGATATTGAAGATGAAAAAAAGCAAGATTAAAATTCCAGATAAATCACAAATGGTAGACCAGCTACACTAACACGGTTCCGTTTGGTTTAGTAGTAACGTTTTTGGAAAGTAAGAAAAAAAAGAAAGAAAGAAAGAACAGAAAAGTCTAGCAACCAGATGCAAAAAGCTTTATAGGCATTCACTAGTTCTTCCTGATCAGAATAAGACTTAAGTCTATTGAGGAAAAATAAGTAAAAGGATTGAACATTGACCAGCTAAGTGGTATTTCCCATCTTAATTTGTTGAAGTGAAATTCAGGTTGGCTGAAAGTGTTTAATGTACTCTCTTTCTCTCTCTCTCTCTCTCTCTCTCTTTCTCTCTCGTCTAAATAATAACCATCTAAATCAACTGACAAGTTGACCTACGTCTGATTATAAATGAAAAAAATTGAAACTGTAACAGGAAAACAGTTATACTTACAGTTACCTTTAGGAATTTCAACATGATCCCCCCCCCCCTCTCTCTCTCTCTCTCTTTCTTTCTTTTCATAAAACCGAATTCTTTCTCTGATAAAGGTAGTAGAATTTTACAATAATTAGGACTGTTTTACAATTTGACCTTTTGAACTTTATAGAACCACGAGTTAGATGTACATTATACTTGGCTGACTTACAGATGACTTACAATGGCATACTACATTTTTGGAATTCTAAAATATTACCCTAATAATTGACTTATCAGATGATTTGTGAGATTCTATGCTTTCTTGGACATTTAAATGTCCTTTCAAAAAAACTTCTGGAAACCAACTTGAAATGTGACTGCTATCCTTACAAATTTTGACTATTGTAATACATTTTTCGACTACGTTTTAATGATTGTAGGCCTAATGTTACTTCATTCTGGCTGATGTTTAACATTTGAACCAATGTACTTACTATATTTGCAAATTCAAACACTTTTCTTTTTGAAATACTCTTAGTTTATATCCTTTAAAACAACATTATGTCTTTAAGTACATGCCTAAAACACATCGAATTATATAATCATGTTGTTTGGATTCTTATTGATGGCCATTTTAGGCCTACAGGGCTTTTCTGATGGATTGATGTTGGTGTTGGTGTCGCTTTGTGGACTTATATGGATGATGATCATTGTTGAGATGGTGGTTGCAAGTAGTACCTATTTAAATACTGAATTTTATTGACATTTTCAACAAGTTAAGAACCTCCGCTTACATATTCTCTGATGTGCTGCAAATTTTGGTCCCTTTTCATAAATTGTGTGGTCCTGTATGTGCATGAATGATGCAACTGCTCAAGCCAATTTACTGAAATAGGCCTATAATTTCAAACATTACTTTTTGCATTCTGTCATGTTGAAACAAGACATGGCTTTTTCGACCCTATGGACCTTTGCACTTACGTTTTGGTCTCTTTTGGGTAAATACGAATATATAAACTTATGTGTTTCAGCTATACATACCAAGGAACATTGCCTTTGGTCAGAATTGACTTGGATTTGCTTCGTTAGGACTACGGTTTGGATATGGTAATGACAATGTCTAATTCCTCCTTTCAGACTTGATTCCATTGATAAATATGTGTGTGCGCTGTGTCTGTGTACCTGCGGGGGGTCCTTTTGAAACATATATATATATATATATATATATATATATATATATATATATATATATATATATATATATATATATATATATATATATATATATATGTATTTATATATATATGCATAACTAATTTTAAAATAAATCGTGTTTAATGTTTCCAAACAAACAAACAAACAAAAAACTGGGCAGATAGGAGCTTTGGATAGGATGGCAGACATGCAACACTAAGAAAACCGTGAAATTAAAGCCTGTAAGGCCGACTTAGCTCACTTCCGTACAAAAAAGTAATACAGTTTATAGGGATTATTGAATACCCGCTGAGGGTACTTGAGTTTGAACTAATAGGTTCGTAATTTTGACACACCAGAAATTTTGTTCAATCAAGGCTGTACAAAAACAAAAGTTACTGAAATACTGCGCAATGCACCGTGTTAAAATTGCACTGATTTGGTGTGTTCAATGCTTAAACGGGGAAAATTCACCTTGTAGACGCCACATAATAACCGGTTGGCAACATAACAGCAGCTAATATCATACTCGTAACAACAGTCACTTTTGTATGTACAGAGGGTCGTCATTGTGCAGGATTTAAAAGTTTCAAGTCACAGTCTTAGTGTTGTCACAGGAAAACCCACCTGTAAATTGTCATTGTCATTGACCTGGTCAAAGTAAAAATCAGGGATCTCAACCTGTTCATAGATCAAAAGCAACTGACCCAGCGAATGAAAAGCAGCCTTTTAAAATTGTCCAAAATAAAGGGGAAAAATATGTTCTGTAGAAAGCCAAAACAGCGGTCACATATAGGGCTAAAAATAAATCCCAAGTAGCTCTAAGACAGGTAGAGCTTCAGCTGCTGCTTCATCAATACTTACTTCAACATGTCTATAGTCGTATTGAACTTAAGATACTTTAAATTAAAGATGTCTTCAATTAAATTGAAGATATTAACAAAACAAATATAATCACATTGACTTTCCTAATTCATGATATCTTAAATTGAATTACATATATGCCTATGTTTTTAGTTTGTGGTCGGACATTTTAGAAATAATAGTGTCAATTAGCAAGGAATGCTTCTTTGCACAAAAGTTTTCCATATTGGATTATTACGGATAATAATTTCGTTTAATATGTAAATAGAGACACTTAATATTTCTTTTTGTGTGCGTTGATGAAAAATTTACTAGCTAGATATTCGATCCGTGGTAAATAAAAAAGTATGCCGCTCATGATGGGGAAGTCAAGAACGTTGATCACGCGCCCGACAAAATATTTACGAAGTTGAACGCCTGATAATTTAACACGTAATGTAAATTGCTACCAGTGGCCCCCTTTTGATAGCAGAAAAATCGCAACTTTTTGCGGGACTTCACAAAGACACATATATACATGTAGCAATTAGGCTGTAGCATTTGCTCAACATTTATGGCAGTAGTTCGTATTTCAAATGAAAAATGAAAAGTCGCTGTAGGGTAAGGTAAAGCAAAGGGTCGCATTCAAACATAGTGGTAATTCTATCACTTGTATCTTTAAATGCATTACGGTATCTGTAGTTGAAATTAAGATATATTGAAAAGGAATAAATACAACAGGAATGTATTGCTTCATACAGCCTAGTGAACCTGTTGGCTATTTTTTTTTTTTTTTTTTTTTTTTGATTAAATAAGCATAAACCGAACCAAATGTACAAACATGTCTTTCTTACCATTTAAGATATATTTACAAGGGTTTAAATAACTTTAAATATATCTTTAATAGAATTGAAGTTTTTTTGCAAAATGTTCAAGATGTCTTAAATATACACGGATAAGAATAGATATATAATGGCAATTTATATCTCTAATTGCTTCTTTTATTTCAGGATTTCTTGAATTATTTTAAAATGTCTTCAAATTTTCATCTGGGATTAACGCTGTTTTTGACTTTTCCAAAAGTCAGTCAGATTCTTCTAAAACTTGGTGGAGCATGTAGCATGTGGAAAGGTGAACCTAAAGTGCTTTTAGTTGGTAAAAATGTTGACCCCCCATTTTAATATTAAAACTGAAAACATTAATTTGCTAACCCGTCGTTTATGCATGCAATCTTATCTATTTCCGTTTAAGTCTATGTGGATTTCAGTAGTAATTTAAAATTGGTACTGGTCTATAACCGTCGACCAGATTGATTTCAAACTTGGTCACGATGTAACTTTCATATATATATATATATATATATATATATATATATATATATATATATATATATATATATATATATATATATATATATATATATGTATATATATATATATATATATATGTATATATATATATAACTAAAGCTGCTTCTTCAAAGCAAAGGTCAAACACAACTTCAGTCTCAGCATCCCACGTCACCTAAGGAGAAGATAACAGCTCCTACTTATATTCACCATTCTTATTACATCGTGCCCACATATCAGGTGAGCATCTGAAGGATAAGTGTAGTCCATATGTGGGCGTTTTGCTATGCTTGCATGTTAAAAGGCAGATCTCTTTGTGTACAACTTGGGACAGTTTACTGTCAAGTGATGATCACTGATATGGCTAATGGGCAGGAAGTTGCCCAGCTTTCTGTTTCAAATAGCCTGCATCAATGTTCTACCGTGAGTCAGAAAGACATCAGCGGGTTCTTATTACCGCCCAGGATATCTAAAATCGACAAAGATATGCAGAAAGGGTTTTAGCTACTTATCTATTGTTAACTGCACTAAACTGGATAGCGCCATGCTGCAAATTATTGGGCTCAAAACTATTCGTGGACCTTACTGTATATTTGGAACAATGAGAAAATGCATCCTGATATTGATATCATGCCTCAAATTTTGAGACTGGTATTTAAAAGTCCTTGGCTTATCTAATTGCCCCTGCGGAGAAATTGCAAGTTCCTGAAAATCAGGAACAAAGACATACGTAAATGAAAAATAATTGGAAAGGGCAAAGGGAATAGTAAATTTGACGAAATTTGCGCTGTGATTCGGTCATATGCCAAACTCCCTACCTTGTACAAGAGAGGTGTCAAAGATGCCTCGAACGAAAGAAAAGGCGTCAGCATAATTAACAGCTTTGAGAAAGCATCATGATTGTGCTTCATTTAATACATTTTCTCAGTGCAATGTTCAACTTCAGAGCGATACCAAATAGGAGATCTTTCAAAAGAAAGTTGTGTAAAACACATTGAACAATCAGGGGCGTTTCTTGTCCGAAGCTCCACAAAGAAGATCACTATCTTTGGGTTAGTGACAGACTTCCCTTCCAAGAAAACGAGTAGAATTATTTGTTGTTTTCATTGACCTTTCAAATCCGTATAAAACAAATAAAACTCATGGCTGCTTTGATGTGCATGGTGGGACCGCCAGAATGCGGGATAATAGGAGACATTCATATTTATCTGCCATCCTGCTCATTTCCTGTGTTGCCGAGGCAATAGACTGATGCTTCCGCCATGATCAGAGCAGGTTTGTATTCTATACTACATAAACATCCTTAAATAACACCTTTTCAACCAAAAGACATCCCATTTCTAATCAATTTGGGCATCCTTTATGTTTTAAATGTATGTTTATACATTTTCTTAATATTATTATGTGTCTGTGTTGTTCATTTGCTGAGAAAGTGCTTTTGGCCATGCTGAATACATGGATCTGTCCAGATGCAGGTGGGTCCCTCTTTTGCTCAATAGGCGTTAGAGTAGGACCACATTTAGATATTAATCCATCCTATTATGATCATCATTATTTGGGTATCTATGTGTTTCTCTATATGAGAAAGTATTTCACAATATACCGTGAATTGACACTTGGAACTGTTATAATAAGGATCAGATAACTATGTCCTACCCTGTGTTTCTGTTCACTGTTTTAGTTCAGCATAAAGAAGTGGCGTGACGTTGATTGATCCTTTAGATAGTTGAATATATTTATTTTGATAAATAAAACTCTGTTTATTCATTGCTGGATAACGTAATTTAGAAGGTGACAGTTCGAAAGGAGGGGATCGGGGTGTAAGTGGGGTGAAACAAAACCATGTTTGTGGTCATGAATGGGTTGGAAATTGATCAATTGCTTATTCTGTGTCATGTTGTAAAAAATATATATTCATACAGGGAACCTTTTCAGGTGTGATGACAATGCTATTATAACACCTCAAAATCACAATTAAACTTGTTTTTACATGAAGGGACTTACATATGACAGATACAAAACCCTCACCAGTTCTTGATCAGGATTTTATATCTAATCGGCCAGTTCAAAAACATTACTGATATTCACATTCAACCCAACAATAGTACAGGAAAACATGATCCATATTCATTAATTCCAAACCCAACAATGACAGCAAAGAGATTTTAGACCTACCAAAGCATCAACATTTCTGTTCCAATACCAATGTCAAGGAACAAATTTCACTCCTGACTTGAGACAGGCAGTCACCCATAAAAGGCAACTGGTGGTTTTAAACCGGTCATCTCAACCTTACAAATATTCATCATTAACTGCAGACACTAGTTCTTTTCCAAAATCTATAGGCCCAAACACCCCCAAAACACCACAAATTTCATTACTTCTGCCAAAAATAAAATGAAGCCAGTTAGGCCTATCCCCGTTTAGTTCTCCCAACTTGTCAGTCAGCGTAGTTTACAGCAAAAGAGTAAGGTAGGCCTACATCGTTTTTGTGAAATTTATGAATCTGGAACATTATAAACAAACTCTACCTCCACTATTACTATGAGTCGGACAACAAAGCCCACAGCACAACATAGCCAATGAAGTAATTTTAAAATAGCACAGAAAAACATGATCCATATTCATTAATTCCAAACCCAACAATAACAGCAAAGAGATTTCAGACCTGCCAAAGCATCAACATTTCTCTTCCAATACCAATGCCAAGAAATAAATTTCACTCCTGACTTGAGACAGGCAGTCACCCATAAAAGGCAACTGGTGGTTTTAAACCGGTCCTCTCAACCTTAGAAATATTCATCATTAACTGCAGACACTAGTTCTTTTCCAAAATCTATAGGCCCAAACACCCCCAAAACACCACAAATTTCATTACTTCTGCCAAAAATAAAAAGAAGCCAGTTAGGCCTATCCCCGTTTAGTTCTCCTGACTTGTCAGTCAGCGTAGTTTACAGCAAAAGAGTAAGGTAGGCCTACATCGTTTATGTGAAATTTATGAATCTGGAACATTATAAACAAATCTACCTCCACTATAACTATAAGTCTGAGAACAAAGCCCACAGCACAACATAGCCAATGAAGTAATTTTCAAATAGTACAGAAAAACATGATCCATGTTCATTAATTCCAAACCCAACAATGACAGCAAAGAGATTTCAGACCTACCAAAGCATCAACATTTCTCTTCCAATACCAATGTCAAGAAACAAATTTCACTCCTGACTTGAGACGGGCAGTCACCCATAAAAGGCAACTGGTGGTTTTCAACGGGTCCTCTCAACCTTAGAAATATTCATTATTAACTGCACACACTAGTTCTTTTCCAAAATCTATAGCCACAAACACCTCCCCAAAAAACACAAATTTCATTACTTCTGCCAAAAATAAAAAGAAACCAGTTAGGCCTATCCCCGTTTAGTTCTCCCGACTTGTCAGTCAGCGTAGTTTAGAGCAAAAGAGTAAGGTAGGCCTACATCGTTTTTGTGAAATTTATTAATCTTGAACATTATAAACAAACTCTACCTCCACTATAACTATGAGTCGGAGAACAAAGCCCACAGCACAACATAGCCAATGAAGTAATTTTCAAATAGTACAGAAAAACATGATTCATATTCATTAATTCCAAACCCAACAATGACAGCAAAGAGATTTCAGACCTGCCAAAGCATCAACATTTCTCTTCCAATGCCAATGTCAAGGAACAAATTTCACTCCTGACTTGAGCCAAGCAGTCACCCATAAAAGGCAACTGGTGGTTTTAAACTGGTCCTCTCAACCTTAGAAATATCCATCATTACAGTACTGTAGCCTTCAATTGAAAGTTGGTTAGGCCAAATTGAGAAATTTGGAAATTCTGAGCAAATTTCTGGATATTTACATAGTTGTGGTGACTTAAATCAGTAAATGTATGTCCGACCAATCTGAGTAATCTGACCCCAAGGCTACGGCCATGCATTAACTGCAGACACTAGTTCTTTTCCAAAATCTATAGGCCCAAACACCAAAAAAACCCCACAAATTTCATTACTTCTGCCAAAAGTATAAAGAAGCCAGTTAGGCCTATCCTCGTTTAAGTTCTCCCGACTTGTCAGTCAGCATAGTTTACAGCAAAAGAGTAAGGTAGGCGTACATCGTTTTTGTGAAATTTATGAATCTGGACCATTATAAACAAACTCTACCTCCACTATAACTATGAGTTGGAGAACAAAGCCCGCAGCACAACATAGCCAATGAAGTGATTTTCAAATAGTACAGAAAAACATGATCTATATTCATTAATTCCAAACCCAACAATGACAGCAAAGAGATTTGAGACCTGCCATAGCATCAACATTTCTCTTCCAATACCAATGTCAAGAAACAAATTTCACTCCTGACTTGAGACAGGCAGTCACCCATAAAAGGCAACTGGTGGTTTTAAACCGGTCATCTCAACCTTACAAATATTCATCATTAACTGCAGACACTAGTTCTTTTCCAAAATCTATAGGCCCAAACACCCAACCCCCCCCCCCCCCCCCCCAAATTTCATTACTTCTGCCAAAAATAAAAAGAAGCCAGTTAGGCCTATCCCCGTTTAGTTCTCCCAACTTGTCAGTCAGCGTAGTTTACAGCAAAAGAGTAAGGTAGGCCTACATCGTTTTTGTGAAATTTATGAATCTGGATCATTATAAACAAACTCTACCTCCACTATAACTATGAGTCGGAGAACAAAGCCCACAGCACAACATAGCCAATGAAGTAATTTTCAAATAGTACAGAAAAACAGTATCCATATTAATTAATTAATGATAGCAAAGTAAAATATTACAAACATCTGATATTCAACAGTTTACAAAAATATTACCATTCATCTTTCGATAACTAGTGAAACAACAAACAACAAACACGCACACACACACACGCGCGCGCGCAAGCGCAAGCGCGCAAGCGCACACACACCCGATTTGTGACATGTGGCCCCCCCATCAAAGGCAACTAGTGGTTTTGTACCGGTCCTTTTCACCTGTGGAATAGATCATTATTTAATTACAGAGCTTAGCTTTTTACCAAAACACATAGGCCTGACCACTCAAAACCCCAAATATGTCGCTTGTGCCAAAGACACAGAAGATATGGTAGGCCTGCCAATGTTGTTCTGCCAACTAGTCAGTCAGGTGAGTTGACCGCAACACAAGAAAATAGACCTACATCATTTTCGTATTAATGAATCTGGAATATTATGAAAGCGTTCTGCCTCCACCGTAACTATGCGTCAGAGAACAATGCCCACAAGACAACACAGCCAGGCAAGACAAATCAATACGTTGGAAAGAACGAAATGTCAAGTTTTGTTAAAAAACAGTATCATTACCCATACCTAGATATTGCCTGGTCTGCAAGTAGGCAAGTTTTCTTAGCTGTTATAGTAGAGGCGAGTGCCTAGCTATTTCCACCAAGAAATGAGTAGTCATTCTGCACACGTGTATGTGTGTGTGTGTGTGTGTGTGTGTGTGTGTGTGTGTGTGACTCGATCAGTGTGAATACAGATTAGGGTATAACCAATGGGGAAAGGTATTTTGTTTATCACATAGAAATAAGATACAAAAGGTGCATAGTACAAAGGAAATGAAAGTCACAGAAATAAATATATTTATATTGAGCCATCAAATTCTGATGTTGTGGGATACAGTTACAATAATAGGAATGCATACACGGTTACGAATTGATTTCTGTCTGAAGCCGTATATTCAGGGTATGGAGAGGGTAGCAACAGTTATGGGATAATAGCTACAGGAAGCACCGCTATGTTCTGCAACAGAAGCAGTCTTCGAAGAGTTGTAAACGGTGGATTAATAGCATTCCAAACACGATTGCCAGAGCCAAGTTTAAATTTTTGCGGGTACCTTCAAAAGATCTATTATGTAACGCAGATGAATATAGTTTAGCGGCTTTTGCTTGTTTGCACCCTTCTCCTTTCCTTTGGCAACTTGATTCAGCGCACCCATGCAGGGATGCTTCTTTCTTCCTCTCCATAATGTTTGCAAGCAGATACGTGTTCTCATGGGACCCAACAAATATTCTATTGGGATTTCCGTTATACTTAAGGTTTGCATTAATTCCATCACTGCCAATTTCACCCGTGTCTGCCAGTCACCATTGACAATTTGTTTGCCTTTTTCTTATGATCTGTGTATTCATAAAAATGCTTCTTCACAATGAGGGCACAGATAGAACTGATATAACATGGCACATTCATGTTAGCGGGGACGCCACTTTGGCTACTATTCGACAAGAAATGTCCCGTATGGAAGGGCCGATCATTGCATCACACAAGGAAAAATATTCTGCTCTTGGAAAACTAGCTCTGCTTGATACATAAATTTGAGGTCTTTCCTGCAAAGTTCCTTGGTCGCAGCACAGGATGCAGGAGAATATGAATGTTTCCTCTCATCTACCATCAGCACAATGGATTCTTGGAAAAAAAAACCCTTCAATCTTATATCATTTTCAATTCCTTCTGATAATTCAATAACCGCTCACCCAAATCCTTAATTTTAATACACACAAAGACAAGGCTAACAAAATCACGGCGGCCCATGTCGAAAAACTGAGGAGGGAAGATGTAAATAAAATTTCCACATGGTGCAATGGCAACGGCATGAATTGTTCCTGTTGACACAGCAATTACATCTACATAATAAAAGATCTTACATGCTTTCCCCGGTGGCTCGTTTGCTAAAAATCTACATCAATCGGCCATAACAGATCAATATTTTGTGTCTAGATTTCAAGTCCACTAAAGGAAAAAAACTTCATTCTTACCACTACCATAATAGTTACGATTTTAAGAGAAGGAATACCAAGCATAAGGCAAACGTTATCCAATATGTAACATATTCCGAGCATATGTGTTGTTACAAGCAACATATGTATACAAGAGTCGGGTATGATGAATGAACAATTCGCAAACTGCATGCAAGAGGGGGGTAACATAGTTGGGTTTAGTCTGATTTGCCCAATATTCACATGTGGAAGTGCAAAAGGTATTCACTGTATGTCGATGATATTGAAACGAAAAACAAACAAGAAGAATCTAACCACAAAACTCGAGAGAGAGACAGAGAGAGAGAGAGAGAGAGAGAGAGAGAGAGAGAGAGAGAGAGAGAGAGAGAGAGAGAGAGAGAGAGAGAGAGAGAGAGAGAGAGAGAGAGAGTACTTTGGCTAATTTACCCTGTAAATTATCAGGTCACACATGTAAGCTACTTTGTCAAAAATGGATACGTGGATGATAATAATAGTTTGTTGACGTCCATCCTTGTTCCAGCCTGACAAGCAAACAAACAAACAAACAAACGAACAAAAATCAACTCGTCATCCCCCCCCCCCCCCGATATATTTGTGATTATATTCACAGGTTTCTTTGAGTTATATTCAAAAGACGTTTGGCGCCAGATCAAATGGAAATCGCGGCAGATTTCTTCATTACAATCTTGAGGTCATGCCCTTGGGGAGGGGAGGGGGGCACAAAAGTAACCTTATCTAATCAGCTCTATAAATGCGACTGTCAGAGATCATACTGTTTGCTGGTGACACCCTTACTTGCACTGAAAATTTTGACACCTACCAAGGGTGCCATGAATACATTTCAGAGGAGCAGACTGTGCGATCAGATTTGAACAAATTAAGATGCCGTGCGCAGATCTCATATTAACAGGCGTTGTACCACCCACCCGTCTCCTTATCAATTCAAATCGAACACAAAACTAATGGACATGTGCAGCCTGGGATCATATAGCACTTTGCAATTCAACAGACTGCTTTTTTGCAGGACATTAAGCTAATACATGATAACAGGATTTCCAAAAATTCTAATCTGAGGACTAAAATAACCGATTGGAACAGAAAATAAGTTCTCTGGTCAATTAAAATTGAGAAGCAACAATGCCCTAAAAAGTGCATAAGCCTCTTGCATCATGGAAAGGAAGAACACTATTTACGACAACAAATCCGCCAGACGGGGCCTACTGTAATGATCATTGTCGCTTGATCTGGTTCACTAGAACCAGGTTATTTATATGCATGGAACTGCCCAGATTAATGGATGATTGATTAAGGTGGAAATGTGAAGGTAAAATGCACTGAGACTGGAAAGTTTGGATACATTCTACCCATTCAATTTTTTTAGAAGTACTTTAAACCCATATATTTTCTGATTTTTTTTTTTTTTCAGGCTTGTTTTTCCTTTTTTTTTCTTTCTTACGTTTTATAGCATTATATCTGACTTGGTAGGATGTTCACATTTTTCTCACAGAAATTGCACATTTCTTTTTTTTAGTTGTAATCAGAAGAAATTGAATATATATATATATATATATATATATATATATATATATATATATATATATATATATATATATATATATATATATATATATACACATATATACATACATATGTATGTATATATGTATATGTATACATATATATATATATATATATATATATATATATATATATATATATATATATATATCATGTCCAGGATATGATTCAATGGTGGGTCCTGATATAGCATAAATAAAAAGTTATAGATATTCTATGTTAGTCCTAACAGGTTTTTCATATTCTTTCTAAAAATGGCTCAAAAAGTCCCGGAAGAGGTAGTCGCACAAAAAACTATGACAGGACAATCTTCTGTTTGTGAGGCTAGATCCAAAGTGCGTAGTTTGTGCGAAATGTTCTGAGGAAATTGCGTTGAAAGAAAGTGTTGTCAACTCTTATGCATTTATGTCTGTAATATGACACATACTCACTTCTTCTGTCCTGTGTTTCTTCTATAGTAGGAAATAAACTGATAGCTTGACCTCTCTGATGTTGTCATATAAAAAAAAAGCATATTTTGTGGCTTAAAACTTTACTTTTTTGTTACTTGGGAACATTAAGCTTAGCCACACTTGGCTTGTTTGGGTGTGGGTTCATATGCTGCTTTCCATATTTGTGGATTGTACTGATTTCTTTTTACATCAATAGAAAGTTTCAAAGTAGTCAGGACAATGGCAGTGATTAGCCTTTACTGGTCATATCTTCTCTACATGGCTAATGCTTTCCTGTTCCCTATGAGTGACCCTTGTTAGTGGCGCACCTGGTTTCCTTGGATCACTGACTAATGACTGTGCAAGCAATGGCATTAGTCAGCCGCCAAGGTTGGTCACCAGGTGTCTCTTGGTTCACAATGAGAACATGGCTTATGCTTTATTAGTATACTTATTGTGCAATAATGAGCATGGTCATCGTTGGTTACCAAGATTAAACATGCAGCTGGAACATTGTATGTTGTTTATATGAGTACAAATTCAGTTTGTTTGATATGCAAAGGTATAATGTCATGTGTTATGTCTGAGGGTGTAAAATAATTTGTTAAAAGCATATCAGTATTGCTCTAAAGGGAGGCTAAGGGTATGCGTTGTTGCAATGCATAGTCTGTTATGACAGGTGGGCTCTGTAGCCAGCACAAGATAAATATGTATGTATAAAGCTAAGTAAATTCTCTAAATGTCAACTGGTATTCATGAAAAAACAACCGGTTCTGAAAAGCCACTCATTGGCCACAAAAGACAGGTACAACTACAATATAATGTACACACACTATCTACCATACAAGACCTGTCTCTCTTGTCCTGCTCCAACTCTTGTTATGAGAGATTATAGTTTTAAGATACACTGGCCCCTGTTTCGAGAGGCCACCCCTAGTGTAAGTCAAAATGTGGTCTCTTAAAGCAGGGGGCTTTCATTAGAGACACAATAACATGGAAAAGATAGCATTGTTCTAAGAGAGCGATATGCAGTCTTTCATTGGGGGGTCTCTCAAGACAGTTACTACTGTACAGCATAGTGGTCTCTCAAGAGAGGGTGGTCCCTTATGACCCGATCTTGAGATACCACTTTAACTAACCCCAATTACTTGTTTCAACATGTTAATTTACTTGTTATGGGAGACCACCTGTTTTATGAAACCATTGAACTTTGCAATGAGAGTGATCTTTCGTGGCAAAGACTAATATTGTATAACATCTGCCAAAAGAGACCTCCCTTTCTTGAGATACCACTTTGCTGTTCTTACCATGATCATTTACCTGTAATGAGAGATCACCTGTCTCAAAAGACCACTGTTACCTTGGTAATACGGGTGGTCGCTCTAGCAACGATAAGTGTATATAAGTATTTGCATAAGAAACCTCCTACTCCGCCTGACCCCAAACCCAATTCCTGTTATGTGTTAGTGTACCTGTGATGTGAGACCATCTATAAATAAGACCATTTTTAAGTTGGTAATAACAAAGGTGTTTCCGGGCAGGAACCACTGTATAGGTGACATCTCAAGTACGATACTTCTATCTCTTCAGAGACCACTTTGTGGGATCCCAAACAGTATTTTCACCATGTGAATTGACCCGTCATTATAGACTACTTGTCTTATAAGACCACTGTAACTTGGGGATAAGGGAGATCTGTCTAGATATGAACTACATGTACTGAACTGCTGTCGACACAAAAAAAAAAATAGTGAAACAAAGGCAACCATTATGGGTGACCAGATTGCAGTTTCCTACTTGAGGTGGTCTTTCGTAATCAGAGAAGGCATTGTAAAGTATACTTGATTACATAGAACAGGTGGTCTCTCATTAGTGTGGTTTCTTAAGACAGGAACTCTGTGTGGATTTTGGTATGTAAGATATTTCCTGCTCTTCATCACAAGTTGATCTACATAGCAGTTGATATGCACGCTGGTTAAAGTAACAACGAAATTTATCGGAAGGGTGGTCTCAAAAATTGAGCTGATCTTTCATGACAATTGATCTCTATAGCAGGTACCAGAAATTGTTAAAAAATATTGAAAGTGGTAAGTTGTCTCATGACTTTTGACAAGGGTATAATCACAATACAATAGTTTCTGCCACAAGTGTGTACTCCATAACCACTAAATGGGTCTTATAAGACAGGTGGCCTCGCATGACAGGTACCAAAAATTGTTAAAAAAAACATTGGAAAGTAGTAAGTTGTCTCATGAGTTTTGACAAGGGTATGATCAGAATACAATAGTTTCTGCCACAAGGGTGTACTCCATTACCACTAAAAGTGGTCTTATAAGACAGGTGGCCTCTTATGACAGGTAGATTAGCATGTAAAGAATATGATTTGGTGATCTTCCATGTGGTCTTTGAAGAAATAGTTGTATCTTATAACAGGGTCAAGAAAAGAATCACTTCAAACTTTCACCTGTATTATAATCAGCTAGGCACCTTGGGCTTTAACCCGCATTAAATCAATATTCATCTTTGTTTTGTGAAATAAAATAAAATTCACAATTAAAAAAATTAAATTCACAATTTTGCACATAAGACATCGCCTCCAAGAAAAGAGGGTTTTTTGTTCAGTGTATTTTTGTGGGGAGAAATGTATAACTAGGAGCTTTATGATCCCGAAACAACTTTTTGTACCTTATTAATGTGTGAGTTTTGACAAGGGTATGATCAATGTAAAGGCATGGACTGCTGTCACATGATTTTCCTTGTAACAGTACGGCAATTGCAAAATGCAGTGATTTAAACATAGGCTTGCTTAAGAGAAATGAAAGACTCCCCGTGCGTTCTTTGACATGAAAATGTTGCACACATTCTATCACAAAATATCGCTTCCAATTCGAACATTAGATACTAAAGCATCTCTAATTGATAACCTTATATGTTAAGTGAATGGTATTTGACGAAACACAAAATGCAATATTTTGGATTGAACAATTTTGTAATCATCACACATAGTCACTTGGTTTAGCACAATTCTTAAAACCAGTGACGTGCCATAAATGATGGAAGTTATAAGACAAAACTTGTTTGGCATAACTAAAGTTTATAATGAATTGGTGAAGTCGGCTATAATCAGTAAAAAGACCTTGAAAATTAACAGCCGATCCTGGTCAAAACTTAGAAATGCTTTATAATATAATCGACGAAGCCTGAAAGGTACATTTCTATGCAAAAT
>OZ026626.1:50653380-50695880 GCA_964020975.1 Hermodice carunculata
TTTTCTTTCAATGTTAGGATTGCTCTTCTTGCGACAATGTGAGCGCACATAAGCACTGACTGCGGAACGATATTATGCTGCTATGCAAGTACGCCATTGCCACTTAGCAGACATAATTAAAGGTCACAATGGCATACTATAAGATCACTTGTCTGATACAAGCGGGTCTCTTGGTAGATCCTTTTACAGATTTTGCACATGCTTGCATGACTGAAAAAAAATCACTACAAACAGCATTTTAGTCTTTCCTCATCCCGGAAATTTTAGCTTAAAAATCTTCAAATGGACATTATTGAAAAGCTCTCGAATCTAGCGTGTTTTGCACTCTCTCCGGCACTCACTTCCATTTGTTCCTGACAACGCAAACAGCAAGTAGCCAATTTTACAGAATCTTGTTGATGGTCTTCATTTTCGCATCTTCTTGTATTAAGAAATATTCCTGCACAAATGACACCAACTCAGCAGGCAACTTTGTCAAAAATGCGTAATGGCCATCCCCTAATGCTTTCCTGATTAAAAAAAAATAATAAAAAAATAAATAAAATAAAATAAAAAAGACTTAGGCAATCCAAAAAAAAAAAGAACGACCGTGGAAGGAACAATACTGGTTCCTATCAACACGCAATTAAAGTAAAGGCATTTAAGCAGACGACAGAATTCACCCAACGGTTTTGGGGCACATCATAATGTACTGAACAATACGGGTTAAGATCGCGCATTTGCTAGTAATAATGATGTCTGGTTAGAACGTTACCTGAAATTAAGCATTCAAGTTTATAAAATGCCCTTTTTCAGTAAATTGATGACATATCCTCACTTAACTGGTATAGGTCTGTAAAAAAGAATTCACTTTTTGAGAGGAATACATGTCTAATTTCAAAGATTGTTATGCCACTCGATTAAAAAGTCCGAACAGGATGCCCGGCCATCAAAGATAAGTTGGAACGATGGGGTTTATCAGACTCAGAATGTGAAATGTGTAAAAACTGCAATGAGTATCTACTTCATTTTTTGTTTCTTTGTCCGGCTCTTAATAATAATATGAATCAATGTTAGAAAAAACTGGAGACGGAGTTATAATTTAATGAAAATGAAGAGGTTTGGTTTCATTATTCTAGTTCATCACTTTTACGTAAACTGTGTTTGATTTCGGGAATTATGGTTATGTTTTTAGTGAAACAGTTGTGGTTTTGTTTGACTAAGTCTGTAAAGATTTCTTAGTCCTAGCATAGGATTTCTGGGCTGAGTCTTTAGACCAGCCGGTGCCGACTTAATTTCTATCTTCGGGGACTGTTTCAGGGGACACAGACTCTTTTTAAGTTGTTAGCAGTGTTATAGCAACACCTGCCTTAGATTTTAAATTCACTTTTATCATGTGTGTATATTTCAGCTGATTTGCACATGTATGTGACGCACCGGCAGTTCTTCCCTTCTCTCGATGCCCCATTGTAACGGGATACATTCACTAAAAATATATTATTTGTTAAATTATGATTCATTCCATTGGGCAAGTAGGATTACCTGCCTTAATTTGTGGTAATGGTGTTTAGTCCTTTTTTCCGACTGATGGTTCCATTGCAAATTGAATTTAGTGTGTGTGTATGTGTGTGTTTTTGCGTGAAAAGGAGCTCTTTGAAACACATAAAGGAACAAAGTAAATATTTGGGGTCTATATATATATAAAAAAAAGGGGGGGGGGCACGGCCTTGGTTTGGAAGTGCCAACTCCCCTTCTAATTAGAAAAAGCTGAATTTAAAGCTTGTAAAACCGGCTAAGTATCGGCGACTCCAATCTAAACTCACTCCCGCACATAAAAAATCATTGGGACAGTCACTTTCTTTTGTACAAAAGATTGTCATTGGGCCCAATTTAGAATCCTAAGTGACAGTTTTGGTGCTGTGCCAAAAAAAAAAAAAAGAAAGAGAAAAGAAAAAAGAAAAGAAAAAGGCTAAAAAAACAACAACAACAACAAAAAAAAAAAAAGAAAAAAAAAAAACCAAAACAAAACAAAACAAAAACCAAAAACAATAACAAAAGCAAAAAAAAAAATAAAATAAAATAAAACCAAAATCAAAAACAAACCAAAAACAAAAACAACAACATAAACAAAAACATAAAAAAACAAAAAATTAAGAAAAAACACAAAAACAAAAAACAAAAACAAAACAAAATCAATGAAAAATGAAAAAAAAAAAAAAAAGCTCGCCTAAATGATAATGAATCGGGACCTTCGTAATTAGATGGTTGGTATTGACATAGACAAACTAAAGAATCAGAGGTCCGAACGTGCCCATAGGTCAATAAAGCAAATGACTCGGTGCATGAAATATAGCCTTGTTCAAACTCGTCAAAAGAATGTAACTAAAACAGATCTGTGAGCAGCCATACTCAGCGCGGTGGTCCATGTCACGATCTAAATTAAGTTCCGACTTGCTCTGTGCCAAGTGCAGCTTCAGGTGCAGCTTGATCCCTACTAATTTTAAAATGTTTATTTTAAACTTATGATATCTTGAATAAAGTTAAATATATCTTTAATTAATTTAAATATATCTCTTAATAAATTAATTTTAGTATACCTAAATTCAAAATTTATAAATGAAAATATCTTAGATCGAATTAAAGTTATGCTTACGTTGGGGGTCTGGCATGGAAGAAATAATGATGTCAGTTTGCAAGGAATCCTTCCTTTATGTGAGCCCAAAAATGCTTTCCACATTAAATTATTACGGATAATTATTTCGTTTAAGAAATTGAATAGAGACGATTGATTGATATGGCTTTCATATATTTGTGCGTTGAAAAAAAATGCTACTTGGCAGTTCGATCCACGGTGAATAAAAGATGGCATGGCGCTTATCATTTGGCAATTCAGAATGTTGATTCAGCACCATGCTGGCGATGTTGAATGCTTCATAATTGAACATAGAGCACATATAGCTACACGTCACCGCCTCTTTGATTGCAAAATCCAATCGGAGCATATTACCTACTCCATTGGCACTTCAGAAACCTGCCTCTGTATTAACATTTAAGAGGGACTTGACACAATGAAGCTGTCTCATTCGCCCGTGTGTCATGGGAGAAGACGGTATTTTGTCACAGTGTCGATCTCATTTTATGGTAGAGTGAAAGAAAGTTTGGTGTTTAAAGATATCCTCAATTCTACTACAGGTACATATAATTACATTAACATATCATTTAGTTGAATGCATGATATCTTCAATTAAATTCAATATACCTAATAAATTTCAGATATATTTAGATGTATGAAACATTTCTTTCATGGAAATATAGATATCTTTAAAAATAACAAAGTGAAAGCTACCTTCAATAGAATTATATATACATATATTCATATATTCACTATATCTTTTGAACAATCGAGGACACACACACACACACACACACATATATATATATATATATATATATATATATATATATATATATATATATATATATATATATATATATATATATAATGATTGAAATCTAAGTAATCTTCAATTAATTTTCAGTTATCTTTTTACATTTCAATCCATGTTGCAAGATTCGTGCTCTAGAGTAAAACGTTCCCATTCACACCCGTCTTCTCTGCCCTCTGAAGCGAGTCGTACACATTTTCAACAAGATTTTATTCAGGATCATGCCACATCCCTAAGTGCTGCATCTTAGTCAACTGGCATTCGCTTAAGTTATGATAGACTCCAGCACTATGTGGTCTGACCTTGTCCTCAATGAACATGTATTGTTCTCCAGCAGTAGCTGCATATAGCACTCCATAGGAATGGGGATGCAACATCTCAGCAATGTAACAATGGGCATTCAGAGTGATCTCCACAATGAAATGATCAAATTCCACAACTCCAGCCAATTCAACCACATCATACTGCCATCGGCATGTGGAGCTGATCCAGGCACAAGTGTTGGTCAATAAACTGCCCTCTTCCTATGAATAAGGGTATAGCCAATGTACCAAGGGTAATGATGGATATACTGCACTTTGTTTAGTGCACCTGGATTTGTTGGGACTTTGGATTTTTCAAAATTTGATTTAAAAAGAAAATAATTTAGAAAATAGTCAGGTTAGCTGGCACTTAGTATCTACATAAGGCTATGGCTTGCTTTGTAATTTGAGAAAACGTTAAACTAGATAAAATTGTACAATTTCAGTTGTATTATAGAAACAGAAATACAAAAATTATCCTTTAATGTCAGAAGAGCATGCTGTAATTATAATCAGGAACAGATTATTGCAAATACAGTTTTATACTAACCCAAAGTAATACTGTTTCTGTAAAAATCTATGTTTGGAAGGAGATTTGATCTATTTTCCATTTCGGAAATACAACTTTCGTTCCGAACCCATGCAACAAAAAATATGTCAACAAAAAGAGCCCAAAAGACACACTCGTTGCATTAAAAAGGTGAACAGTGATCCGAAAAAAGGAGAAAAAAGGAAAAATAAAAATGAAAGCTTCGGTTTGAAAGAAAAAGATTTGTGAAGCAAAGTTGTAGTTGAGATTAAAGGATGGAGAATAAGTAACTTTTATGCTGAACTGCAAAAGGACATGAAGTGCAACATTTTGAAAATAAATGGTTGCGGTTGAAAAACAAAAATGTCAAAATTATGTATTCAGAAAGCAGCAAGTTATTTACAGGAACCAGACAAAACTGAAAAAAAGTGGTCAAGGTGGCTGAATGTCAAGCTCAAGGAAAGTTTACGAGATTCTTCCACAGCACAATTATCATGATAATAGCTTGGGTCAGGTAAAAAAAGTTATCATGGCCGCAAGGACAACGGAGCGCAGATACAAGCACGCACGGCAAGGACTGTGACAATTAACCAATGAGGCGAGGTCGGTAAAAATTGCTGTACACTGGAGTGCGACGGTCAGACAATACGGTGGTGGTAACGCAGATAAAGCGGCAAGCCAGGGCACTCAGGAACGAGAAACCTTTTCTTAGCAACCTGCACGCGTTTGGTGCAGGCGAGGATGCATGAAACGTCGCATTTTGAATCCTGGCAATTCCGACCTTCATGTCCTTTTTTTTTCTTCCACACAGAAGAAAAATCTTTCAATACCGTTCACAGGGGTGCTCGTTTACCGGATAGATGAAGGTTCCAACAAACATAATTTCCAATTAAAATCCAAAAGTTTGAGCCGCAAACTTGGCATTTGGTTGTGCCACCGGGGCTTGTGCTTGAGTCATGTGCTCACCAAACGTTTTGGTACACAACAATTCAACTCTTCCCTAACGCAATAAGACTAAACCAATTGCTATTTTTTTTGGATTTTGGCAGGTTGCAATGCCCCCAGCACTGGTTCAGCAGCAAGTGCATTATTGTCTTGAGTAGTGTCATTAGGATTTTTTGTTTTTTAAATCTCAACTTTTAGAGTTAATATGATTATAAATAGGTAAAAAAAGGAAAAACAACAACAACAACAACAACAACAACAAACAAACAAATAAAGCAGACGGCGGTCGGCATCTTTGTATTTTTGAAATTTGAAGAAGGAAAGTATCTAATAATAATAATAATAATAATAATAATAATAATAATAATAATAATAATAATAATAATAATAATAATAATAATAATAATAATAATAATATGGAAAATATCCCTGCACAACAGAAGCACCAATAAAACGGGGCTACTGCATTGCGTATCCTTTCAATTCATTTATAAAATACAAGTGTAGACCACAAAAGTTAACTATTCTGCAAATTAATTCCGTTAACTAACATAATTCAATAATATTACTGAACAGCGAGCGGTGCAGTCATTAGAGGTGTCGCGTGTGGGATGCAAGGGACAAAATTGCCAACTTTTGCGCTTTTGGCGAGATGCTGCAGAGAAAGAAGGCTTAACATGACAATGCGTAAGAGTGCTTCCGTTTTAGAAATACCCGACTGTTATGTAAAGCATCAAGCATTTAGTTTAAAATCGCAGTCTGGCTAGGGGACTGAAAAGAATGTCAGGAAGTCCGGATGTACACTACGGTCGAATTTTGTCGCCATAACAGCCATACAGTACACCCCATAGGGACTTTGAGAGGGTGTATGCATGCAAAGCAAATGATGCACTTAATGACCCTGACAACAAGGTCATAACTCAGAACCCTTTGTAATTACTCGTACTGCTGAACACATAACGCTAAAATTATTTCAATTGATTCGTCAGCAGACGTTTTACAGCGTAACAACAATGTTTGCCTTGTGTAGAGAACGGGAAGGTTCGTACGGTGACAGCTGTTTTGTCGAAGTGTTGAAAACAGGCTGGATTCGCAAAGATGAGAAAAAAACAGAAACAGAGAGAGACAGACATACAGACAAACACGCGGACTGGAAGAAAGAAGAGGAAGAAAAAAAGAAAGAAAGAAAGAAAGAAAGAAAGAAAGAAAGAAAGAAAGAAAGAAAGAAAGAAAGAAAGAAAGAAAGAAAGAAAGAAAGAAAGAAAGAAAGAAAGAAAAACGAAAGAAGCATCACCATTGACATTGCACATTCTGGACAGTCATATAGGACGTTCTCATTACGATTAAATTTTAAATTGCAGCATTCCACGAACAAGCATGAATGGAATACTGCAACTTGTCGCTTGTCTTCGTAAAATACTTGATAAGCACTCTTTTCCTTAGTCGGCCATTTTTATTGAACACTGCGAGATCCTCAAAATTACATGTACCCACAGGTTAATTGTTCTACATGGTCACATATGAAGGAAATACGGCGTCACACAATTTATCGGGGGACGTCAATGAGTTAGTTGTTCCCGTCTGACCTAACTAACGTTGAGATTCCGTGCTTGACAAAATTGGAAGTGACTGATGATGATAACGATGATGATGATGATGATGATGATGGTGGTGGTGGTGGTGTTGGTGGTGATGATGATGATGATGATGATGATGATGATGATGATGATGATGATGATGATGATGATGATGATGATGATGATGAAACTCTAAATGAAAATGAAGGCCACGAGGGTGCTCATGTCGTTTGTGTCTCTCCGTTCATTAATGCGCTTTTTCGCCTTTTCCGTGGCACCAAATATGCTCAATAATATTTTCCTATCTTGTTTTCTCCCCCAACAGGTGTATCCCATGGAGCTGCTAATATCACATTCTTCTGACAATTTGTTCTCATTGTGAAGCAACATCTATTTTAAGGTTGTGAAAGAGACGCCCGGCGGATGACATCACCAGAAAACCTGAAGGATGATTGCACACATCTTCAATAAATGATCATGATCGGTTATTCTTAGGATAGATTAGATGACATTATGAAACCTGCTTTCTCTCACAATACGCCGCATGCATATCAATTTCCCGCCACAAAGCACGGGTTTGACGCCTTGCAATCACAGGGTATGTGGAGGTCACATCATGGTCACAGGCAGGGCCACGTGGTCATTTGTTTTTTTGTTTGTTTGGTTGGTTGGTTTTTTGTTTGTTTGTTTGTTTGTTTGGTTGTTTTTTGTTTTTTGTTTTTTTGTTTGTTTGTTTGTTTGTTTGTTTGTTTTTTTTGAGAGAGAGAGAGAGAATTTAAGTTTACAAATGCCAAACTGGCATTCACCAATTACTTTCCGAGCCATATCTAATAAAATTAACCCATCTGTCTTAATAAATATTCTACATTTCCAAGATATTAGTAATATTCCGCTTCTCCACACAGGCAGCGACCCGTATCTCGTCATGGAAGACTAAGCAATCTGTTGTGCTGTTGTGGCGGGAAATTAATATACATGTCTCGTTTTTTTTTTGTTTTTTTTTTTTTACATATCCATGCATTGCTAATTATTTATTTAATGGTCATATTAGTGGTGCTCATGGGACGCCTTCACCATATGACTGGAGAAGGTGCTTGGATGTTCTTTTTTTTTCTTTTTTTAACGACATATTAGCGATTTCATATTAAAGCCAAAGTAACAGACAAAAGTTCTTTATTTTCTACTATACCAGCTAATACTAAAAGTGTCTACTGAGAATCAACATAACGAATAGTTCTTATGTAATTTGCTTCTTATTGTATTAAGATTACTACAGCAAAAAACAATATGTAATAAACACCAGATACCAGATGTACAGACTAACCTAGGGCCAAAATATTTCTCTTTTTATTTCAGTGTATTCCCTGATGAGGAAGGGGTATATTTTCAAGTTATTTCCAAACACCTATAATATTCAGTAATGAAAATAGCTGCAATGGATTTTTCCATCACTGTGATCCATATGTTTGATACACCACCCATTTTGCTGAGTAGTATATGTACATATCTTTTATAACCGCAACATCTCCGAATATCATTGCACATTTTCTTAAGAATTATCATAAAGGTACCTCAAGCAAAGATAAATTTGTAAAATGTCGAGACCACGTGTACTTGTGTTTGTACATGTACTGTGTTGAATGGAATTTATTTATTGAACAGCATGCATGATTTTTATTTCTTTATTTCTTTATTTACTTTTTATTTTATTTTTTTAACCATAATATTTTGAAGATCATGAGACTGATTTTGTCCTATTGCATGCGAAAATATCCCTTGTTGCAAAAGATATGCGCTGTAGTGCATGGTATTTCCACAGGCTCGGTGACTGGCTTTCTGAAATAGACTATTGGCAACGATAGGGAGCGAGAGACACCCGTGTAATGTGTGATCAGAGTCTTTCTATTTTTCCCCTTTTTTATCCCGAGTGATAAAACACCACACTACGTTGAATAGGGTGCTATCAATGTGCTTGTTAGTTTCGTTTGAATATAATGCTGACATGCCTTTGTTCTGGTTCCAAAAAACAAAAACAAAACAAAACACACACACATTTATTGCTTTGTTTCCATGACTGCGAATGTTGCCCGCGGTTTAATGTTACCTTGAATTATTTTTATGCATATCAAAACATAAAATTGCTGTCAGATGTTGAAGCTAATATCAATAATGATTTATGCTTCAAAGTCCTTGTTAATAGAAATCAAACGCGCTCTTAAAAGAATATGTCAGCCAACATTAAAGGCAATGCATTGGACACAGCCCGGCGATGGTTGTCTCAGAGCCGTGTGACTCTGATGATGGCAGAACAAACAGGCACATCAAAGGACTACCTCAAACCGACGACATTACGCCACGGGCTGGGCTAGCTTTCTTAACTCTGCCGCCATGTCAAGAAAAAATAAGCTTGTTGCCTAATTACAGGGAAATAAACCCAGATTTGTGCCTGCAAAGCATATGCCTTTGCATAAACTCGGAAGTATCTTTGTGAAGCATGTACCAGGTCTCCATTATCAATCGACAGCCTCAGCATCGATAGATTAACGCATAGACAGCCTGGCAATAGCGATAGCTCAGCATAACGTTTGCGCATATCCTGTCAAGCTCACACGATATATGTATATTAATCAACTGTATACCCAGCGTTCTCAGTTAATACAACGGAAAACAAAGTTCAGTTTGTACTAAAGTGTTGCATTTTTTGTTAAAACAAAAAAAAAAAAAAAAAAGAAGAAGAAGAAGAAAAATTCTTATTCGTACCATCAGCAACCACGTACCTTGTCCAAGGTCAAACTTATTTAAGTAACTTTCCTAAGATAATTATGAATTTTTTGTAGATTTTAAATATTAGTAATTTATCCATCTCCAACAGATTGAATTGGTCTGCATTATACATATTTCTATTTGTGTCTTTTGCCCAGAACCACTCCATAGTAGTCATATCCCTATTCCGCAGTCTGAACTCTTTACTATCCATAAGGTAACCTGTCACTGTCTAACCTATATACACATGGAAGTACTATTGTCCATATTGTACACGTTCTTCTGTAGAATTTTAACATAGGCTGTATTAGCCCAAATGAATTAAAGGGTCCTTAGCGGGTAGCTACTCGGAACGTGTTTCGGAGCCTATATCATTACATGTCTCTCTGAGTAGTGGCTCCTTGTCTAAGATAAACATTCGGCAAAGACAACCAAATGATAATGAGTAAATGTGAACGTGGCAAATGATAATAAGCTAAATGCGTGAAGGTTTGCTTATAAATGCAGAGCTTCATTATGGAAGAAGAATACCTGTCAAACAAACCATAATGACTAGATTTGTATGGTACATGTTCAGATAAGAACTATTTGACTTACCTCTCAACCAGCATGTGCCCTCGCTTATCCTAGTTAAACCACCCCCCAGTGTATGACTGAAGTAATAACAACGCGGGGCATTAAATCCAGTCCTAGTGATTGTAAAATAAACAGTTGCACCTAGACCACCTGCACCAACCAAGGGAAATCCTAACAAGTATTGCAACAATGGACATCCTGCACCGGAAATGTAAAACACACTTCATGTTGACACCTAATCGTCACTTTGAAAGTCTCCAAACAATTAAGGTCTATTTCGATACCAACCCTGAGTCAATGTTTCAACGTATTGCGTCAGGTTTGTGACATTTGAGAAAATACTGTCAACGTTGAGTTTTTTTTTTTTTTTTTTTTTTTTTGATATTGAGTACATGTGCATTTGGGCATGTCAGAAAAAAAAACGAAAGTTATAGCACTTATGTAAAAACATGTTATCGAAACGTTTTTTTATTACCACGATTTAAAGTAAAACTAGGCAAACCTGTAACTGTCGAAGACTGCAGCTTGCTAATGATAGCCCCCCCCCCACCCACCCACCCGCGGGGGGGGGGTGTTCCTGACAGAAAACGCGTAAGACTAAACTGTCTGAGAGTGAATATTAAAATAGAATAATGTCAAAAAATTAAATTAAAATAGCAAAACAGGCAAGTCTAAAAACTGTAAAATTATGGTAGCCAAACTTTCTAATAACCATCGGATATTAACAACAAACTTTGTAGGGTAAGTTAGAAAAAAAATACAGTCATTAGTATGTAAGTCAAGAGAATGCAATCAATATGTATATATATATATATATATATATATATATATATATATATATATATATACATATTTACGTATACATATTGTAATTGTTAAATGTTTGTGTATAGGTAATGCTGAGTATGAGGAACTTCTTTGTAAGAAATAATAAAATAGGTGTAAGTTTAGTAATCTTTCATGTGTAAATGTTTCAATCTTAAAGGCTCTGGCTAAAGAAACAGTTTATGAATATTTATAAATCACAGTTCTTTATTTGCAGACAAATGTTGCACACGGAAGTTAGTGCCCAATTTTTCTGCATAAACTTTACAATCATTTTAAACACACACACACACACTCACACACACACACACACACACACACACACACACACACACACACACACAACTGCTCAAACTTGAATATAAATTATGCTTCTAGTCTTTACTTATTGTATGAACAGCTTCTAGTTCGTGACTCACAAAAAAAAAAGAATCGTATATATCAACAATCAATGCAGTATAAATGATTGCATGTTCAACAATATTTAATTCACGACGGAAGAGTGTGTTTTGCAAAATGGAAATGCGAGATGCTGTGCATATGGACATGGGTTTTTATGGCGTTCAGAATTGATCTTATCTATGCCACCATCCCATGATCTGTGTAGAAATTAAAACTATTGTTAAACACAAGTGACTAATGAAGGGTGAGTCATAGACAGGCAGCTGAAAATGTATAGACTTACATGGAATATAGTCAGTGATGAATATGTTTTGTTGTAATGCATTTCATTTGCTCATAAAGGATTAGACAAATTACTGGAAGGATATACATATACATTCTCCTCGTGTACAAATACATATATAATACACCATGGTGCATTTAATAAATGCATCGTGGGAAAAGGAAAAAAAATGACGGAAAAGCATTCAAGAATTTGTATGAAATATAAAAAGCGCCCAAAATATCTTCCAATATAAGCAGCCAATTAAGCGTGTTCCTTTTTCATTCAATATCTTCATTATCGTCATCGTTCTGTGTGGGTCTGAAAAAACGTTTATTTCAAACATATTAGATATAGTAACATTAGCAATCATAAAATCAAAAGGATCGGACAATTTTTTGCATCCACATAGACATAATTTATCTTTATTCCTATCATGCAAATTTGCAAATGGAAAGGGAACTTGGTCCCGCTCAAGCATTATAATGATCCGTGCCAAAAGCGTTTCTCTTTGTGTTGTGTTGTGTGGACACTGCAAGAGATAATGTATTGCAGTTTCGGATTTATAACAACAGCTGTACTCTTGGGTTTAAATCCGCTGTAGAGAGAACGGATGAGAATTGAAAGACCTAAAATCTACACGTGACTAAATGAGCACGATATTTACCTTCTTCGGCCTGCGCAAATATATAGTAATGACTGAGAGGAACCAAAAGGATTAGACAAATTACTGTTTACTCGGTGTTAAATCGGCGCTTTAAGGGTTAAATATATTGGCATTGACAAATGTAGCTTTGTTTGGTCAACTGAAGTCAACTGTCACTTGGAAGTGGTAGCTTGTGCCAGAACTTTGATAAATATATTGGATATAATTGTGTTAGATGCTATGTTTGTACTTGTTCTTCCACTGACACATTTAGGACTATGTCAACAGCTTTGTTCGGTACGTTCTGGGTGCAAGGAGCTCAATGTGAGCCGGGGATTACTATTGACATACACCATAGTATCCTATGTAATTATAGTTATGCTGGTACGCGAATGCTCGGTCTTTTTATATGGAATAAAAACCTGACATCCTTATTATAAGCAAGTCAGTCAAGAACTTTTGCTTGGCTCGAGGCTCTCGCGGCACTAAAATAAACAAACAAACAAAAAACAAACAAACAAACAAACACAAAAAACCACACACACACACACACACACACACACACACACACACACACAAAAGCACAAAAGAAAAAACGGTCCATCTCTTTTTGAACTAATTCTAGCAAAGCACCACTCCTAACACAGCAAGTATTAATTATATTAGCAGAGTATTCGAGAATCGGCCAAACAGATAATACGTATATGTTTTGAAGCATACACGGCTGCTGTGTGATCGAGACATAGACCATGAAGGCAGGCTAGCTTTCACGAATCTGCTGCTTCAAGACATCTCAAAGGCTTGATGCGCCGTGAAAGGTAGCCAGTTTCACGTCATCTCCCTAGCCATGATCCAGACCTCGCTCTTCTGTCTTCAAGTTGAGCGCCAGACACTTGTTACGCATACAAACGTACCTCGCTTTCTGAGCATGCGCATTTGAGAGCGTAAATTACCTGGTTTCTATTTTCGTTTTTTGCCCGATGAAACCGTTGCCCTTTGTGCCTGTGGAATATTAAATGGTATTTTCTCTTTAAGGTGAATTGTTCAAATTTCTTCTTGTCATTATTCACATTATTTGCTTTTAGTTATTTGTCATGTATAGCAATAACTTACTATTTGACTCCGGTTTGTGTGATTTTATAATTTTTGAACCCTGACATGTGTCTGACGATCGCCCTGCCTGCAAGCACACACTTACTACTTTTTTGTTAGGGTACCGGTATTAAATACCATCGTGCGGCTATGGTTCCGCGAGGTAAGTTTCACGGCTAGGTGTATTTCGAAGGGAGCTGAATGCTCGAGGGCGAGGCAAGTCTCACGCGTGAAGAGGACTTCGCCGACGAGGAAGCTTTAAAACCGCGTGCGAGGTCGCTATAAGGCTGCACCGTTCATCTCGCGTATATGCTTCCGAGCAACACGCTTCATCTAATCTAAGGTCGCTTGCGCAGGAGTATCGTTGTAAAACATATACCAGGTTTAGATTGTCAACCCGCTGTCTCAGTATTGATACAGGTAGCTGGCCTGAAAACAAAGATAACTCAGGATAAAGCTTACACTTCCCGGTCATGCGCGCTTCGAATAAAATAAAGTAAACACACATGTGACCGGAAGTTCATAATCCATACAAAGGAGAACGGATTTGAGTGTATAATGAAGTGTTGCATTCTTTTACCCCCCCGCCCCCCATTCATACCACCGAGAATCATATCTGCTCAGTCAAAGATTGGATCACACTGTCGATAAAACAACCATACCACTGTTTCATTTGTTAATACTGCATGTGTCATTGATAAGTACAGTTATGCGTGGTGCATGAAGCACATAAATAAGCCAAAACGGGCAAGGCGAGACTGTGTCACAGTCCACAGAATACAAAGAGTGCAGACAGTGCAGTGGTGTGGATTAGAGATCCATATTATGGAGTCCTTGGTTCGAGTCAGCATCGTTGTTTTATGCTTTTCTGACTTTTTTGCTTGCTTGCTTCTCTTAAGGTATTTATTAATTGCTTTTTGTTTTATTCCATTTTTTTTATCTTTGCTTTCTTTGTTTCTCTATTTAACCCTTTTTTTGTTTGTTTGTTTTTGGTTTTTTTTTTTTTTTTTTTGTTTTGTTTTGTTTTGTTTTGTTTGTTTGTTTTTTGTTGTTGTTTATTTTGTCTTTGTTTTTGATGTGCGGGCTGGTTTCAGGCAAGCATTCACAATAGCACATATCACCCATAGATTGATCGGCCGACCGACGGGAACGTCTTGCAGGACAGAACACTTTCTCTTAACAACAGCAGACCCATTAGACAGGTGAACTGACTTAAAACGCGAATATCAATATCTTCAAACTGTCCCTTCTGGAACGAATTTTCGGGCACAACGGAGACAAAGGCACCAATTATCGTGTATACGCGTGGGATACCTTTGCATAATTTTTTTTTTTTTTTTTTTTTTGTAATTAATTATTTGATTTATTAATTAATTTTAGTCTTGTTTTTTTTTTTTTTTTTTTTTTTTTGTTGTTTGTTCGGATTTTTTTGTTTGTTTGTTTGCTTGTTTGTCTGATTTTTGATAATTGTGCTCTGTGTGTCTGTACGATATTCCTTGTCAGGGATACACAAGCAAACTTAAAACTAATTTACTTTGAGCTAGGTTTGTTTATTCACCCTCCCCCCCCCCCCCCCAACCGCTGTAATTTCTCTTGACGGGAGTGTGCCGATGGCTCCGTCTGTTTTTGACATAGCACAGCTTTTGACAGGGGATTTACTTTTTTAATAAAAACAGTTCTTCGTTCATTGATCTCCGTCAAAGAGCAAACTTACTGATTGACAAAACAGCTATATCCTCAAGGAGGCTAAAAGGGTTGCCGCCCCTTCGGTTTTGTGACCTGTCAACCGATGTACTTCCATATTATTTCGCGTATGTTTGACTTTATCATAATACTTTGACTTTTCAGTTAAGATATATGAAGCTTCTTTGAAAAAAGTAAAATATATTACAGAATGAAGTATTGGTACATATAAAACCTGGATATTACAACGTACGGAGAAAACACACACATGCCAGATGATATGGGCAAATCATAGTATAAAAGATATGAGGGGTCTTCAAGCTTTACAATTATAAATCACATCTTGTATCTGCATGACGATAACACAATTTGACTGTTTTTGGTTGGATCAGCGGTGCCTGTTCAGACTGCCAAAAGACTGATGGCCCATATGAATGCTGTATATTTCAAATTATTGCACACACACACACACACACACACACACACACACACACGCACGCACGCACGCACGCACACACATACATACATACATACATACATACATACATACATACATACATACATATACATATATATATGTATTTGTGTGTGTGTGTGTGTTAAATATGTGGTGAACATTTGTTTCGTTTCCTTTGCCACTATAACAATGAGGAGAGTGCACATTGTTCATTTAGTGTAATTACTAACGCTCTGTGCAGCAGCTTATCTGTGTCTGCGCATGAAGTCTGCCACCAAATTGATTATTTGAATGGTTAAAATCTGTGTCTTTCTTGGAGTTTATTTTCAAGTAAGGTAATGTCTGACAAACACAAGAAAGTGCTTGCGAAATATTGTGAAAATGGTATCACACTCTGAATTGAATTATCATTCTGTCAATTTACAATCGGAGAATGGAATTTCATGTTGTATGGGATTAGCATTCAGTCAATTTTGAATCTCAGAAGATTGCCGCTGTGCCATTGGGGGCACTATAACACACACTTGGTCAGTCGAGATCAGGTCTAGTTTTGATGCTTCCACTAATTGCGAGTGTTTCCACCCAGTGCGGTAATGCAGTTTAGCTCTAGGTGTATGCGTCCTGCCCACAGAGACAATACAAAATGCATAACATTGGACCCTTATTAATGACAACTGATCAGCCTGAAGACAGCTATCTTAGTCCATAATTACGTCTTAAAATAAACTTTTTTTCCCGTTTTTTTTTTGGGGGGGGGGGTGTACCTGCACGTAAATTTTACACTCGAACATGACAGTGCCTGCAACGCTTTTCAAGCACGTGACACAGAAAGTACTCTGTTCTAGAAATGCCCTGCATTGGACTTCTTGCTTGAGATCATATAAACTATACAATTTCTAAAACTATACATTTGGATTCAGCAATAAAAATAGTGAAATATCTGTAAGTGTTAGGAAATTTAATTTTATTTATTTCCTTATAATATTTAATTCTACCTGTTTTACGGACAAATAAAAAAAGACAACACACACACCCACACACACACACACACACACACACACACACAAAGAGCACAAAGAGCACAAACACAACAATGGAAAACATTATTTTCTGATGGAAAATGAAACAGTACACTACTGGTAGCAGAAACATATTTCAAAATTTGGATAATTCAGTTCAAAATTTACATGAATTAACGTCCCCTTTCTTTAACTTAGAAGAAAGTGAACAGCAATAAAATTAGAACTAAGCCATTTTTCAAGAAATACAAAAAAAATTGTATAATACGGCTATGAAGAGCGCTACGTGTTCTTTCATGGACAATATGAACTAAAATCTGAACTATAATCTTTTAAATGCTTTCCTACATTTCACGCAAATTTGAGAACTTCAATAAAACTTCAATTCTAAAAGTTAAGATCATCGAAAGCAACACTAGGACATATTGTGCAGTACCAGAATCAAAATTGATGTTAAGTATCTTTTCAAAAAATATTTACTTTGGGCTATTAAATTCATTTTCGGTACTTTTCCACACTACAAGCTGAGTAGGTTTACTATGTGTAAGACCATCTGCGTTAACAAATTTGTTTTTCCTGAGTATAGACATATCATTCGATGTTTACATGTGATTAGCCAATGACGTAAAATTCACAACAGACAAAGCCACCAGCACACTTCTACCAAGTAACCAACAATTGCATGTGGTACCACAGGCGAGATAAAGAAATAGAACTCCTCTTATTGAACCGTAAATTTACAGACAACACATCGGCATGTGAACAGTAGATAACAGTAATTGAGTTACTTATGTAGGATTGTGTCGTCACTAGGAGCTGCCGTGTGCAAATGATTCTCACTTACTGTGCAAGAGTACAGGGTTAAAATTTTAAAGATGAATTGCTGCAAAGCAAATTAGTGAATATGTCTTCAAAGCATACTGGTATGGCAATGTACAACTATTCTATAAGACAGGGAGAAGAAGTTGAAATGGCCTCTCTATCCATTATAGCTTTGAAGTTATTAAAGATTTCAAATTTCTAATGGTGCAACTTATAATAATTTACTAACTTTTATTTCTAATTCATAAGGTGCGCAATGGTAAAAAAAACGTAGTAGAAGTTGAAATGACATATCTATCTATTAAAGGGTTGAAGATATTCAAGATTGAAAATTTCGAATACTGCTAATTAACATAATTTAAATTGCTACAACTTTTGTTTTAGATTCATTACATGCGCAATGATCAATGCCCCCCCCCCATCCCTAGTAAAAGTTGGAATGACATCTGTATCTGTTATACTTTTGAAGATATTCAAGATTTCAAATTTCAAATGCCCTTTATTTGTATAATTTCTAACATCTCCATTCCTCTGTATAAAACGGTCATACTCGTTCTATGGCGGTACACACATGCCAAGTTTGGAGTTTCTATGTATTATAGTGTCCGAAAAAAGTGTCGGACAAATTTTCGGGTAAAGAAAGAAAGAAAGAAAGAAAGAAAGAACGAAAGAAAGAAAGAAAGAAAGAAAGAAAGAAAGAAAGAAAGAAAGAAAGAAAGAAAGAAAGAAAGAAAGAAAGAAAGAAAGAAAGAAAGAAAGAAAGAACAGAATAGTGTGTGTTGACACATATACTTTAACTACCAGCCGATCCAGGGGCCTTTAGCTCTCCCCCATGCAGTGTCCACTTAACTACTCAAATGCACAGTGGAACATGTTTGGGTTGTTGTGCCTGATTATGTCAGGTGTGATAATGGGGAATGTAAGTCTTTATCTACATTCAGACTATATTTAACGAGCACGATCGAGCTCTTTATATCAAATGAATATTTATCTTTATTTTATTTATCTATATATATATAAATATATATATATATATATATATATATATATATATATATATATATTTGTGTGTGTGTGTGTGTGTGTGTGTGTGTGTGTGTGTGTGTGTGTGTGTGTACATACAGGTTTTCTTTTGTGACAAATAATTTAAGTGATCTTTTTGTTCATTTATGTAAAAAATCTTTAAAAGTTTCATTTTCCATGCAGTAACCCTAATGTTCATGTCTTGATTATCTGCAACAATGTTATCTTTCATTTCTTCTGCTGACCATTATGATCGCACGGCCCTCCTCTTGCTGGTAAAAATCAGTTTCCTCTCTGAACAAAAAAAAAAAAAGAAAGAAAAAAAGAAAAAGAAAGAAAGAAATAAAAGCGGAATACCAAAAGTTAGATTCGTACTGTGTCGGGGATACAGTTGGCCAACAGCAAAAGTAACGCGTTTTGCCCCACCACTACAGCAATGTTGGGTGCCTTCAAAATTCGGTGTATCCTAAGTTTTTTGTCGGTAATACAGAATTATGTCCAATGTTGTGAAGTGTCATCACATAGAATTTACCAATTGGACAGCAACATTGATGTTTGAGTCTTTTACCAATTGGACCAAAACATTGCAGTTTGAGTCGTTTATAGATTTTTGCAGTCCCGGGACCCGCACTTTGTCTCATTTTTTCCCCTTTAGTACACAGCTTAGAATTGTGCGGAAAATTACGCGAAATGCAATCTGGCTGTAATAGATCAATAGGTCTTGTATTTATTAGCCAGTATGGTCTGTTAGAAGTACGAAAGCAGGTTTTCAGTAGTGTTCCCTCGCGTCGCCTTTTCAGTAAACTGGAGCCTGCATTTTTTCATGGCGCCATAGTGATTTTGAGCCTGCAGACTTTTATTTATATCCACGTATAGAATGATACTGCACGCCAGGGAATCGATCGTAACATTTTGAAGGCTCTATCAAATGCCCAGCGTTTCGGAATTTTTTTTTTTAACCAATTTAATGTTTTGTTTGCCGCTAATGTGCCTGTCATATAGAATAAAACCACACCTTAGCAAAGCCATGCCATACGGATTCAGCCAATATTGTGATTATCATTATAAACATTTCCCAAGTTTGTTATATTCCATTAATTTCGGTTTTTCGTCTTTTAGACTTTGGGGCGTGGAGTTCATAAATATGTTGAATTTGTATATCAGTATCATGCACGCTTAACTTACCATCACCAAATGGTAAGTATATCATTTTTCGTGGTCTCATGGTGCTATGTGCCTTGCAATATGTTCGTGAATATTTTCGTAAATTTGGCTCTCTGTCAAATCTGCTTGGTCATAATCATTGGCTGTCCTCTAAATGGAGTCTTAATTATGTCCCACACCGTACATCGATACCTACCGGGATTTATTTGCTTGTTATAGTGACGTGTCGAAAGAATGTTAGGTTTCTCGGTTATGTTTGATGTCACGTTTTGTCATGAGAATCTATGCAGTTGTGCAGCTGCCGCAGCCGTCCCAGGACATAGTTTTTTATGTTTGTGTCTCACGCTTCAAGTCTAAAATGACTATCACCTTCCTCGTGCATCCTACATAGCCTGTCTTGCATATTTCGATAATGGGTGTGCCCCTTCTTGTTTAACCTGACCAGCAAAGAGAGGTGTAATGAGGAGGCATATCATCCAAACATTTTTATGTTGGTGATAAAGAGGAACATTACAAGGCAAGTCCATATACTATTTATTAATTTACGAGAAATTAAACCAACAGAAAGAATTTCCATATTGTCATGTTTTATGTAACGGTATATGATGCACGGCACATTTGTAAGTTGATGTTGTTTTCGCGCTTGGCCATGTGAGATATGTAACTTTTGAAATTATGATAATACGCTGTTTATTTAACGAAACCTGAATAACTTGACATCTATTCATAACTTGACACTAAAGTCCATTTGGTAGTAATAGGGTGGCAGGACTCTGATAATTAAAAGGAACTTTACCTGTATATCAGCCAAACCACCTCATGCTATTTCACAAGGAACATCGCCAGGGATGCGAAACATTATTTTACCAATTGGGCCGTCCACCACAAGCTCTCATTTCTGGTTTTAAATGTTAGATAATTAATTATTCAGTGCTGTCGTCAAGGGTGGGAATCAAGCTATGGCCTGTTGAGGTGGAAAACTAAAATGAAGATTGTCATTTTTATCATAGCTGCTATTGGAGGGGAATGCCAGGGCCCAAAGTATAAGGTCCTGTAACATGTCTCTATGTAGGGCATGGTCATGGAAACTTGAAAGATCTCTTACAGTTACCATATGTGGTTGGAATGTTCGACTGAAATGAACCATCATTATTTGTTGTATACCAAATATGCCGATCTCACTGATAAATCACGATTTGTATCTAAAAATACAAACCGTAGTATTTGTCGCAACTTCAAATCAATTTACGTAAATTTAATATGGGGATACTACCGAAAACGCTCGAAACGTGGTTGTTCACACGTTGGCAAAACTACTGCATTGAGCCATCTGCGGGTTCTTGGCTCACAATGATTTTTATCTAGCACTCCAGGTCGAGGCTGCAAGCAACACTTTCTGGGCCAATTTGGCCTATTTGAATCAACATACGTAATAATATCATCTTACAAAATGTGTGCCAATATCAAAATGCTTAAATATAACCATAAACACAATTTATTTTAAAAACAGAAAATCCATTTTTCTGTTTTTTGGCTTAATTTACGGAAATTGGGAACCTGTTGCTGCGAATTCAGGATCCTGATACCTGTTAATTCTACAAATCTACATTTTGTATGAGTGGAACCACTCATTCTGTACAAAACCTTGGAAAAAAGGTCCCAACTGAGTGGAACCACTCACTTTGGACCTGCTGCACAATGCCGTCGATGAGTGGGACCACTCATTCGGTACAAAATATCCAAAATGAGGCCCAAATGAGGGGAACCACTCACTGAGACAAGCTACATCAAGGCTTTGGTGAGTGGAAACACTCGGCTACCTGGCACAAGAAATTCGAAGCGGGGCCCACACGAGGGAAAACACTCATCTGGGCCTTGTGTGGCTGCATGAAAGCTTAAGGTGACCGGTGAGTGGAGACACTCAGTTGATCCCGAATCATGTCAAAAGGAGGGAAAACACTCACTTGAAAGACCAGAGCTGTTTGTTTAAATCCTACTTGAGTGAAACCACTCATACTTTTCAAGATGCCGTGAATAATTGAGGAAATGAATAAAGTGATATTCTAAAAGATTTTTTTTTTTTTTTATGTTGAACGTGTGACTGATACCTCTCATACAAAAACAGAGTTCGTATTTTGAGCCCTGGATTTTGAGTTTTAGAAGCGTTCGTCGTAAGCATATCATCAGTTGGTGGGTCTGGAGAATGGGGTCCCGGTAATGCAAAACTTTAAAATACCCATTCCGGTATATTGCAAGTTCATCAAATCATGGCGCTGGAAAAGGATAGAGGGACAACTTGGGACAATTCTCGAGTTACATCAAAATCACCGGCACTGATTCAGATTGGATTTTCATGCCTCGCTAGCCCTGTGATGTTCAATACACACATTCAATGCTGATAGTGAGACGCATGCATCGTCCTGTGACCTACTTTGGCCCGTAGTCTATGCAGGCATAGTCATCTTCTTCGTCGTGGTAGGGTCCATTAGAACCCTTGAAAAAATGCCTGATCATTAAAGCCAAAGTTGTATACTTTCATGAGTGAATGTTTACTTTCTTACATGGCCCGACACATGGATAACTACAGTACACGCCAAATCTTTCTTCCGTGTGATACACCCAAGTTTGTTTGGGAATCCTCGACACAGGGCAAACTATACAGGGGCGGATGCAGGATTTCCGGAAAGGGGGATCAGTGACTTAAACAAAGCACAAAACGCGAGTATGAAAGTGACAAAGGCCACGGCGGGGTGGGGGGGGGGAATTAAAAAAAAATAGATGCTCTGAGATGCATTTTCCTGGCATTTGAGACTGTATTTTAATGGGATAATTTGATTTCTCTGAGACACAAAATTCACTACATTTGGCCTCCCTGCTGCTGGGAGGGGTGGATAAGCATACACATTTCACTTCATGGCATTTGTTATACGTAACAATAATAGTTCTTACCTTTTGTCCATCCATAGTTTTTTGGGACCTTATCTGTTCAAGTTTTGGCTTCTTTATAAGAAAACGATCCATATTTATTGCAAATACCAATTATATTAAGCCCAACATTAAAGTAAGCAAACATGTCACTGTGTGGATTAGATCATTACGTGTCAAAGTTAGGTCATGACTCCATTCACATGCATCATTCACAAGAGCAAGCACCGGTGGCCGCAGGGAGTATCTGGGCCGAATGACACTAACTGACACTTGCATTTAAAATTTGACCAAGCCCAGGACACTGGCCTGGAAGTCAAGTGCTGCATCCATCTCCACATCTGGAAGTAGTTTCACATGTAACTGCCTCTCTGGGTTACAGTCGAGATGCTGACCTGGGTTTAATGAGATGCGAGATTAGGGGTCAAATCAGCAGCCTCGTTCTCGGTTCCATTGCTGGGCAGTGTTGATGTAAACAAAGACGCATGGGCACATCTTGGTCCTTGCTATTTGGGAGTGTTGAGGTGTTGGCGGATCACACGAAAGAGGTGTGATAAGTCATTTACCACTTACAGTAAAACCTTCCTATACCGAGCACCCTTGGGACCTGAAAAAAGTGTTCCATAAGGGGAGGTGTTCAGTATAGGGAAGTTTGCTAACATTGGAAGTATACATTCGGGACCAAGAAATGGTGTTCAGTATAGAGAGGTGTTCGGTATATGGAGGCGTTCGGTTAGAGAGGTTTTACTGTATATAACAGTCAGTGCATTTATTGGGTTACGATTAATGGTCATTTGACGAGCATCCTGTCACCCGATACCCCACTGAAGACACAAGAGATGCCTGTTTGGAACACCCACCAACCAGATACTGCTCTGGCATTTTAATTTAAAACAGATCCATGACCCTTTCACGCTGTAACTTGACCAACAAGTGTTCATGCTTTTCAAGAGGGTATAAATTTGGGCTGGATGGGGTTAAATTTTCAAGATACAAGTGGTCCAATTTGAATAACAGAACAGTCCATTTTATCAGAAGTAATGGGGGTTTAGAACTACTGATAAAATAAAACATTTTCTGTAATAACATAGATTAGGCTAAGTTTCATACTTACGGATATTTTAAGTTGTGAAAAAAATATATTTGAGCATTCTGGGGCAAATTGTACAGATTTGATCAAAATTCAAAGGGCCCTACCCCCTAAATATGTCATTTTGGGGTTCCTTCCTAACTGGCTGAAAGGTGGACACAGGGTTTTCACTATCCCACCACCCCCATTGGATTATGGATCTGTATGCTTTGGCAGTGCATTCTTGGTGCAAATTGCCGGTAATAGACCACATGTTACAAAAGTGCAGCTTTGTAGAAAACGTGGATTTTTTGGCAAAATGGCGGATTTTAGAGGTTGAAATTCAAAGTCAGGTCACAAGATTATTTCTTTCTAATTTGGACTTACATCTTACTGCTTGCATCAGGAAAGTATTTTTGCAGTAGATGGCAAAATATTTTGTCATCACATTGCTTGTACAAAATTTGATCAAATTACATGAACATGACTTCTGGATATTTGGGTCAGCAATGGCTGACAGATCAGAAATGAAATGGACATATTGGACTACCATGGCCCTATTATTAGACTGGAATAATACCATAATGTGGATTTAAATCTGTGGAAAGAGGACATATAAAGGTAAGAGATCATAACACATCTTTTGTACTACTTTTTACAAATTTCTTATTTGTATGTGATACCAGTTAATATCATGGCCGCCATGTTGGATTTTGTGTATCTTGGTGACGTCACAGCCTAAGGCTTAGCTTGGAACCGAGGCAGGCTGGTAGCCAATCAATCTCATTCATGTCTCAGCATTTCGACTGTTACCTCTGCAGCACTTTCAAAGTGGTTGTATTGCTGGGTTGTACGATTTCCTGATCTCAGTTTGCAACTAAAACTGAATATATAAGCCTATGTACTTCTTTCTGGTATTGTTAATGAGTCCCACGTCGTTTATCGTCTCTGTCTCCCTTTTCTCTTTTTTTTTTTTTTTGACCCCCCCCCTTTGGGGCGGGGGGGGGGGTGTCCCGTCTGACTCCCCTCTAAATTTGCCCCTGCTATAGACTTTTGATCGCCAAAAATTCTTACATGATTGCATTTGTCTCCTGGTGTTTAAAATATGCTTTTCAGCAAAATTGCCCTGAATTGGGTCAAACTCATCATGTTCTTTCCATTCAAAAACTGTTGGAAAGCCCTTGTCAGAAGACGAGAACACATGAAAGCCCTTTCTTTACTACGCAAAGTCTGTGGTGTACAAAAGTGTCATTAAAAACGTAGCAAAGTGCATGTATTTAACCTCTGTCGAATACGACTGCACAGGACCAGCATTCCCATATTTTCCATTCAAGACTACAGTCCATTTGGGCTCCAATTGGCCCCCCTACTCAGGTTTGTGTTCAGCTTATTATGTGTGATACGTAAAGTCATTATCTCTGCACCCTTCATGAGGTTTCTTTCACCCATACCCCGCAATAAAAAAATTCAAATGATCTGGGGTTTTTGTTTGTTTTTGTTTGTTTGTTTATTTATTTTTTTTTTTTTATTTATTTTTTTTTTCATAAAAACTACTTAACAGGTTCCGCAGTGGGATGCAGGAAAACACCCAAGACATATCTGATATTTAAAGTGTATGTGTCAACACACTCTTTCTTTCTTTCTTTCTTTCTTTCTTTCTTTCTTTCTTTCTTTCTTTCTTTCTTTCTTTCTTTCTTTCCTTTCTTTCTTTCTTTCTTTCTTTCCTTCTTTCCTTCCTTCCTTCCTTCTTCTTTCTTTCTTTATTTCTTTCTTTCTCTCTCTATTTCTCTCTCTCTCTCTCTCTCTCTCTCTCTCTCTCTCTCTCTTTCTTCTTTACCAGTGAATTTGTCCATCACTTTTCTCTGACACTATTTCTATTTTACATAGAAACTCCAAACTTGGCAGGATTGTACTTTCATACAAGGAGTTTGACCTTTTTATTCACAGGAATGAAGATGTTTAAAATTATGCAAATAAGGGGCATTTAAAATTTTAAATCTTGAATATCTTCAAAAGTATGATAAATAGCGATTTCATTCCAACTTCTTTACCATTGCGCATATCTTGAATGTAAAACAAAAATTGTAGCAATTTAAATTATGCTAATCAGCAGCATTTTAAATTTTCAAACTTAAATATCTTCAGAACTTTTATACATAGAGATGTCATTTCAACTTCTATTAGGGGGTTGCTGAGCATTGTGCGTGTAATTAATTAAAAACAAAAGTTGTGGCAATTTAAATTATGCTAAGTAGCACAATTAGAAATTTTCAATCGGGAATAACTTCAAAGCTATAATTGATGCAGATGCCATTCCAACTTCTACTCCTGTGTTATGGAATAGTTGTACAATGCCATACCAATATGCTTTGAAGACACACACACACTGATTTGCTATGCAGCAAATCATCTTTTCTAGTTTTGGACATTTTCATCCAGTCCACAGATATAAATGAGAAATACTGACTATATGGCTGTAGCCAAATTTTTAAACATTTACCCAGGATATACAATTGAGAACAAACCAGCAAAACGTTTTGGCTATGAGGTATGGCGCTCATCAGGGAGTGTTATAAGCTGGGTCAAAATGTGAAGCATGACAGTTTATAAAATGTTTGCCACCATGTGATCAAATCAGCTGGCAACGCAACCTCCACTGCTGGGGTGGGGGTTAATGACCAAAGCACCCCCCCCCCGTGAGATAATAATTCCTGATGCAGATTTCTTGAATTCATTCCCCACCTCCAGCGCATACTATAAATCACAAAAGTGTGTATTCGCTTTGTGATATGTGTCAGATAGAAGAAATAAGCAGTTATCAGGTCAATTTTAAGTTATTTCCAATTCAACTCTATCTGGCATTGGTATACAATAGTCCCTCTATAGCTATAGCCAGACAGAAATGATTACCTACCACTTCAACAAAAAAGGGACATATGGTCCATCGTGACAGGTCAATTAGCATGGAAAGCAAAAGACTTCGAAATTTTTAAGACAGGTCTCTTATGAGAGGGTGGTCCCACACATCAGACAGAGGTCTTTTGACAGGGGCTAGTGTAAACTGGACACGGGCAGAACATTTTCGAACCATAAAGGAATTCTTACATGCAATGAATTAACAGGAGCGCTTTCTGGATGCCGACATGTGCATACGACCTCCCGGGTCACTCCATCCTCACATTGAGTATGGAGATCAGACACCCTACACACCCTCCTGGGACCACTGCTTATCACTTTATCACTAAACAGTATAACACTGCTTACATGGACAGCTGGAATATATTGTGACTGACTAAGATGCAACCGGACCCAGTGAAGGAATGCACCAAAACCACTGGCTATATTTATGTCACAGTGACACAGAAGAGGACATTTCTCTGTGATCCTGCTCAAAGGACTAAAAAACCACAGGTACCCACCAAATCTGAAACAAAAACAAATAACTTCAACAGAAGTACATGTTTTTGCATGTGCGAAAGAATAAGTTAAAAACAAACATGCGTAGTACCTAATATACAGTTTATATCCCAGGGTATTCATTTAGTATCTCAATTGTGGAGTGATACCACTATGACAGGAACAAGATGCAGGAGCCAACTAGAAAAGAAGATTTGCTTCAAAGCAAACCTGTCTGTGTGCCTTCAAAAGCTGTAAATAATAATTCCTACAACTTTTGTCCTGTGGTACTTCAAATTTCATTAAGCTGATGGCTGGATGAAAATTCAAGGTACAAATGACCTTGACATTTAAAGGTCATATGTAAATTACAAAAATATACAGTGTTACAATGCCTACAATTTAAGCCCAGCATCAACCAAATCATAGAGAAGTTGACCAAGTTTAGCACGGCAAGATGAAACTTTCAAAGGTCCAAATGACATTGACCTTTGACCTTTACAGGTTACCTGTTATCACAAAATCATGCAGTTTTGTAATATCTACAAGTTGAGTGCAACATGATTAAAATTGGATGAAAATTGACCAAGTCATGGCTGGAAGAAATTTTCAAAGGGCCAGCTAACCTTGACTTTGATCCTTGGAGGTCACAACAACTAAAATTTGCAGTGTTACAATAGCTACAATTTGAGTCCAACATGATTTAATTTGGATAAAAATTGAGTTACGGCTACATGAGAATTTCAAAGGTCCAAATGATCTTGATGTTTCAACTATATAGGTCACTTGTAAGTCACAAAAATGTGTAGTGCTACATTAGCTACAGTTTGAGCCCAACATGATCAAAATCGGATATACATGGACTGAGTTATGGCTACATGAAAATTTGAAAGGTCCAAATGACATTGACTTTTGACTTTTGGAGTTTATTTGTAAATTACAATAATATGCAGTGTTGCAATACCTACAATTGGGGTCCAACATGGTTAAAATTGGTTGAAAATTGACAGAGTTATGGCTAGTTGAAAATTTTAAAGGTTCAAATGACCTTGATATTTTACCTTTACAGGTTGCATGTAAATTACAAAAATGTGCAGAAAGAAAGAAAGGAAGGAAGAAAGAAAGAAAGAAAGAAAGAAAGAAAGAAAGAAAGAAAGAAAGAAAGAAAGAAAGAAAGAAAGAAAGAAAAAGAAAGAAAAACAATATGTCTGTGTTGGCACACAGACATAAATAAAACAGATAACAGACCTTGGATGCATAATGCAGTGGACTTGGTTCATACACTGTCTAGAAACACTTGGAAGTTCCATGAAAAAAAATGAACTTTGAAGGTCTGAAATTCACGGCTGGTCTTTTGAATCTTTGGAAAATCCCAAATTATCCTATTGCATTAGTTTTAAAATGGACTCCATTTTATTATTTTTCCTCGTTATGCCCCTTTCCTAATGGAGGAGGGGCATACAGAAATCGCTTATTTCATCCATCCGCATGTCCATACGTCCCTGTCCGTCCATCCATCCGCAATTGTGTCCGGTGTATAATTCGCTTATACCTCAACTTCAATTGATGAAACTTTAAACATAGGTGAATCCTGACATAAGGGTGCATCGTGTACCAAAATTATGTCGCTAGGTCAAGTATCTGGGTCACAGTGACAGATTCTTGTAAAATCGTGTCCAGATTATATATAACTCCTTTACTTTATGTGACTTAGATTAATGAAACTTTACACAGATGTATCTACACGTAAAGGTGTGTCATGTACCGAAAGTAGGTCACCAGATAAAGTATCTGGAACACGGTGACAAAATCATGTAAAACTACATAACACTTCATGGCAGAGCTGTAATTCTGCTCTTATAGTCAGATTGCTAAACCTTTACACACAGGTGCAACTACGCAAAAGGGTGTGTCATGAACCAAAAGTAGGTCACTAGATCAAGTATCTGGATCGCGGTGTCATATCCTTCTAAAATTGTGCCAAAGCTATTATTCTTTTATTATTTAACTAAGTTTCATGAAACTTCACAAACACACACACACACACACACACACACACACATGTATCTTGACAAAAAAGTGTGTCATGAATCAAAATTAGGTCACTAGGTCAAGTATCTGGGTATCATCTATGTGTGTCAGGGCTACAATTCGCTTGTCCTTCAACTTATAATAATGAAACTTTACACACACTGCATCTGAATATAAGGGTGTGTGATGTACCAAAAGTAGGTCAATAGGTCAAGTGTCTGGATCACAATGACATTTTTGTAAACTCGTATCAGGGCTATAAATCCTTTACTATTTAACTTAATTTCATGAAACTTCACACATAAATGTTTCTTGACCTGAAAGTGTGTCATGAAACAATTGTAGGTCAGTAGGTCAAGTATCTGGGTCATGGTGATACATTATGTAAAACTACATTCACTTCCAGGGTCATAATTCAGTTGTCCTTTGACTGAGAATCATGAAACTTTATACACATGTGTATCTGGACACAAGAGTGTGTCCTACATAAAAGTAGGTCAGTATGTCAAGTATCTGGGTCACAGTGATAGCCTATTTATTAACTACAGTCATTCTAAAACGAGACCTGTAATTAACAAGGTTATAAAGGAAGCGAGGGGGCATGGGTCTAGCAATCCCTGGTTGCCTTTTAATTATATTTATATACGATGTTCTGCTGGTTTGCACATAACCTATTCACTAAAGTTGATAATCCTGAGCAAAATAATCAACTAAAGATTTAAATGATAGACTCATGAAATTAGAACTCGGACTTCTGCAAAAAAACTTTAAACTTCAGACGTAGCCTTCGGTTGTAGGATTATAGATTAAAAAAGAAATAAAAGATACTGCAGCAGTTTTACCTGCCCCCCCCCCCCCCCCCCCCTCCGGCTTATCAGGTGTATTGCACAGACTGGACTATGAATCACATCCTTCATCTCCATGCATATGTGTTGTATTGCATATTGGTATATTTCAATCATAAACTTTACATTTCATGCACAAGAATATGGAATTAAAACAAAAACAAAACAAAAAATACTAAAAAAACAAAACAAAAAAAAAAACAAAACAAAACAAAAACATTCTGCAGGGCCGTAAATGACGTGCAAATTGAATTTATATGAGAATAAAGAATGGGGATTTGGTCGAGTGGATATGTGCGTTTCCCATTTCAGCTAGGCGACTGGTGCCAAAGGTTGCAGGTTCGAGTCCCACTCATTCCGAACATAAAATATATGATGACATGGGTTCGCAGTATTGTAAACATAATTTGGTAGTAACAGCATAGATTCAATTGTTGTTTGCTAACTCTCCTGTCAAAACACACTTATGAATAAAAACTAAGTATAAAAAGAGAGGATTGCGAAATGGTGTATTGTCTTATGCATTGGAAGGTTTTAATTGAATGGATTTAGTATTTCGTGACTGTACATGTACATATTTATAATCTCATAAAGAAATGGTACAATGGATTAGAATGAAGTTTGCCGTTTCAATTTTGAAGAGCAACCAGCTTCATTTTTGTGAAACTGAAATATTAACAACTCAACTTGGAAAATCAACATTATCAGTAGGACTTTTACTAGATTTTGTGTTAAATTAGAGTATCCGAGGTAAAATGTTCCTCATATTCATGATGGTGTAAGGATACATGTTACAACGCATCAAATAAACATTTAACTGGGAGTGGTTTTAATGTGGAAAACTGATCTACAGTCTGTCTTAACTCTTAAAGAGACCCATGACACTAGATATCCCTTAATGTACAACAATTTCAATATTACATTTTATGTTATTCCACAGGACCATACAAACTTCCACATAGACGTGGGTAGATTTTCTTTGACCGTCACAAAATTTTCTTCCTCATGACCACTTAAAATACTGGTTATTTAACGAAACTTTATTTTTCTAAAGACCTTATAATTGTGCAGTTATGAACCACTAACCTCACAGGAGTTGATGTCAGTTTACGATTCACTACCATTAGGTTTATTTTGAAGTATGCTAGAAATTAAAGATTTTGTTATTTAAATCAAAATTTCTCCTATTGGAGTATTTTTAGCAGTTTTTATGAAGGAAATTTTTTTCTTGGTCCAACAAAAAGTCATAGGGGGTTTGGTCAAAGCCAATAGCAGGAGCAACTCACATTGAAGTTATTGTGAATGACAAAAAGGTTTCATTTTAGAGGTCACGCTAGATCAGACAGACTGCAAATGTAAACAGAAGTGTGATTATAAAAAGTTGGTTGCAATAGGGGAGTGGTCTCTTTATTGGGGATTTTAAATGAATATTCTACTGTATAATTGGTATGTACATTTTTATACATGCTAAATAACAGTCCTTTGGGGAACAAATGTATACAAGATATATTATATTGGTTTGCATTTTGCACCCGTTTTAAATTCATACAGAGTAAGTCACCAAAACTAGAAAATATTTGGAAATTGACAAAATTATTCAAAAGAGGAGCTCATTTACAGTAGAAACAACATGTTAACTTGTCAGTGTTACATATTTATTGTTTATCATTTGGCACAATTCAAGCTAAGAGATGTCAGGGTTGAATGTAGTAGAGGCCAAATATCCCCTTCTCACACCAGTAATTTCATATTACTTGCATGGACATCATAAAAAGTTACCAGTTGGATGCCGTTCAAGATGACTTACACAAACCAAGCTTTTAATGATAGCCTTCTTTCTGTATACAAAGCCACATCATTTTTTTTCAATTACAAAAATTGTGATTTTTTTCTTCCTTTTTTTTCAAAATAAGCACATAGACCCATAGATAAGTCATTTAATATCTCGTTAATTTACCCTTTTCCCAGGTATAAGCAGCTTTTAGCTGTTTCTTCCTTTTAAACACAAGCTTTAGAATACAACGTTTATAATTTATCCAAATTACATAACTGACAGCGCCAAACCAAACGAACATTCTTTGCAGTCTACATTATCTCTGACTTTTCAGGCTCCCTCCTATTATCAAATTTTGGTCATGTAGCCCGTAAGCCACACACACACACACACACACACACACATATACACACACACGCACACACACACACAAATGGGGAGGGGGCTTTTTGGAAAAGGTAAATCACATAGTTGCGGCAGGGAAGTGCCAGAGAGGCATTTCCCTGGATACAGCTAGTAGTTTGTATGACTTTTTTTTTGGGGGGGGGGGAGATCTCAATGTTAATGGTAAAAGTGTTGGTTATATTTTAATTTTAAGACAACGCTCAATGCAAAAGATCAGAACTGATAATTTAACGAATGCATTTTTATTTAATCAAATACATTAAAATCTTTATACCCATTACAAAATGTACAACTGATTCAACACTTCAGTTTCTCTCTCTACCCTCCTTGGTTACAGACCGTCTGAATGGTAACGTCAAATTGAAATCAAGTGAATTCAAGAATAAACAACAGCAATATATTGGGGGTTGGGGGGTTGAGGGTAAGGGTACAGTGTATTTCTGCACTGCGGCACTGGGGCATATTCTTTTTTGAGTACCAACATCATACTGGAGGCCTCTAATTTTCCCTGCTGGCCAGTATTTCGGAATATTCTTATTTTCTGCACTCTGTATTGGGGGAAAAATTTACTCTACCAGCACAATGGGACCCCACCTACCTTACCCACATATACTCAATCGTCATGCATGAACAGCATCCGAACAACAAAAACTCTTAGTGCATCAGCTAAATTAGGCTATTTGCTTTGGTAGCATTATTATTCTTGTTACAATTCATTTCAAATGGCACAGAACACACATACATGCATGTACGTCAGTATTTGTGAAAATTTTCCTTGACAGATAGATAAAACTTACTTTCATGATGCAGCACATATCCTCTTCTAATTTCGTGGGATCCCCCCCCCCCCCGCCATCCCCCCCCACCCAACCCCATCCAGTTCACATACTCACAAGCAGGGTGTCAAGTTGAACCCATGCACTCTCATTGGGTACATAGGCCTACAAGTCTTAAGATTCATCGCAATATGACTTTTGCCAGGGGTTCACATCGTCATTTGTAGTGATCGAAACAGTGGACTGGACAAACTATGATTTTTTAGGAAGATGCTCTTTCTGGCACGGTTTTGTTCTGTGAGTACCCCCTTGCTATCCGCTTGTTTATGCATTCTTGCTCTGGAGTTGGTGTCAGCCAGTGGTTCCCAATAGGGTGTCATGTTATTGGCATGGAACCTTGATACACGTGTGTGTGTGCACGCTTGCGCGCACACATATGGGCATCACATAATGGCAATTTGATCAAGCCAGGTGAAAGTGACACCCGCCCTCATTGCAATCAGTCAGTATCACACCACGACCAGCCCTGAATTTTCCCCTTCTTCTGCAAAATTCTATCATTGAAACAAGAGCCTACTGCTAATTGAAAATGTAGTCCTATCATGGCAATAAAACAGCACACATGTTAGCGGTAACACAAACATACCCGGCTCCCTGACATATTACATATAGATGCGTAACATTTAGTTCCTAGGTCGGGGGCACACATAAGCTACTTTACTGGGTGACCACAGAACACTGTCCAGTTGTATGTTGTATGCAGAAAAGTTTACATGCATAACCAGCATCTCAGATTTGTAGAAGTTGGATACTTAGTCAGTCATAACAATCTCCAGCTGTCCATTTATCGGCAGTGTGATACTGTCTTGTGATAAGGTAATAAGCAGTGGTCCCAGGAGGGTGTGGAGGGTGTCAGGTCTCCATACTCAATGTGTATATGGATGCCTGGCTAGTCGTATGCACAGACATCAAGACACCGCTTACACGTGGTAAGAATTTCTTTATGGCTTGAAAACAAACACACAAATACAAGTGCCCCCCCCCCCCCATCCAGCCAGCTGGAATAAAATGAATTCACAGGCCCCTCATAAATTGGTAGGGTGATTAGGGTCAGTCTTGCACAGAATGGGTAGCCAAATGGGATGCTGGAACCAGCGAAAGCCACCAGCAGAATATACAGAATCAGTGACCCAGGCTGTTTTATCAAAGGATTGCTGTACAAATGCTCCTCCATCTGCCCCATCCCCTCCCCTCTCAACCCACTTCTTTGCCCAGGTTGGCCTGACAAGGCACTTGTTATAAAGCGAAATAGGGCTACAGCCGCCTTAGTAACTTTTGACCAGTGGTTGCTCTCATTATCAATCCTCTCGGGCTCACACGGGCAAGAAGTGTGTGTGTGTTGTGTGTGTGTGTGTGTGTATGGGGGCGGGGGGGGGGAGGGGAATGCCAGGCTTAGGGGAACCACAAGTATTTCATTATCCTTTCTACGCATCTTAAAAGTGATATGTATACCGGTTGATATATATTTAAGTTAACGTTTCATAATCAAATATTGAGAAAAGCTAGCTGGGGAGGGGGATGGCCACTTGTGTTTTTGTTTATCACATAAAGTGTCCATCCAGACACCAGTGGCTTTTTTAATCATAATTCTTGGTCAGTTGTGTGCAAAGTACAAGTAAAATTCTTGAAGTTATGGATTAGTAAGCCATGACAGTGCGACCACATACTTTTGTGATCCTGACAACAGAAGGATTAATTGTATGGGCTGGGGCTGGGGAATGGGTTCAAGAAATCTGCAGCAGGAATTAATATCTCACGGCAAATCCCCGCTTCCCCCCCCCCCCATGGTGAAGGTTGTGTGGCCGCTGATTTGATCACATGGTAGCATAGCAAACATGCATACAAGACTGTCACGCTTCACATTTGATCCGTCTTATAAGACTCCCTGATGAGGACCATATTTTACAGCCAAATATTTTTGCTGGCTTGTTCTCATGCAATTGTTTATCCTGGGTGAATATCTGAAAATTCAACTACATCCATCTGGTCAGTGTTTCTTCGCCTTTGTGCTCATTTATATCTGTGGACCTGAAAAACGCGTCCAAAATATTCAAATATGTCTTGCCGGTTTTCCTGAATCCCACTGCAATATCTGTTATGTAGTTTTCATGAAAAAAAATAATGATCAAAATGACAGATAGTCATTTGATTATTATTATTATTATTATTATTGTTGTTGTTATTGTTATTGTTGTTGTTGTTGTTGTTGTTATTGTTATTGTTATTGTTATTGTTATTGTTATTGTTATTGTTATTATTATTATTATTATTATTATTATTATTATGGGGCATGGGTGAAAGAAACCTCATGAAGTGTGCAGCGATAATGACTTCATGTATCATACATAATAATCTGTATAAAAACCTAAGTAAGGGTGCCAAATTGGAACCAAAGTGGACTGTTGTCTTGAATGGAAAATACAGTAATGCTGGTCCTGTGCAATCGTATTTGACAGAGACCACTACATACATGCACTTTCCGAAGTTTTTAATGGCACTTTCGTAGACCACAGACTATGCGTAGTTAAGTAAATGCTTTCATGTATTCTCGTCTTCTAACAAGGGCTTTCCAACAGTTTTCGAATGGAAAGAATCTGATGGGTTTTAGCCAATTTAGGGCAATTTTACTGAAAAGCATACTTTAAATACCAGGAAAAAAGGACACTTCTGTAAGATCAAAAGTCCATAGTTTGCCCTGTGTTGAGGTTGCCGAAACAAGGTTGGGTGTATCGCACGGAAGAAATATTTGGCATGTAGTTATCCCTGTGTCGGTCCATGTCAGCAAGTAAAACTTCACTCATGAAAGTGTACAGCTTTGGCAAAAATGTTTACGCATTTTGTCATGGGTTCTAATGAATGAACGCTAACAGGACGCGGAAAGATGACTAAGGGCCAAATAGGTCACCCTCCTCCCTTCCAGCGCCATGATTTGATGAACTGACAATCTTTTGGCATGAATATTTATAAAGTTTTTACCTAACCCCAGACTCCACACTCCTCAACTGATACGCTACTTACATCAAACGCCCCTAAAACTTCAAAATACAAACTCTTTTTTTGTATACGAGCGTACCAGTCAAATGTTCAACATTAAAAAAAATAATAATAAATAAAATATCATTTTATTCATTTCAATTTTACATGGTATGTTGAAAAGGGTGAGTGGCTTTTAAGATTAAAAACAAACAGCTCTGGTCTTTCAAGGGAGTGATTTCCCTCCTTTTGACATGATTCGGGATCAGCTGAGTGTCTCCACTCACCGGTCACCTTAAGCTTTCATGCAGCCACACAAGGCCCAGATGAGTGTTTTCCCTCGTGTGGGCCCCGCTTCGAATTTCTTGTGCCAGGTGGCCGAGTGTTTCCACTCACCAAAGCCTTGATGTAGCTAGTCTCAGTGAGTGGTTCCCCTCATTTGGGCCTCATTTTGGATATTTTGTACCGAATGAGTGGTCCCACTCATCGATGGCATTGTGCAGCAGGTCCAAAGTGAGTGGTTCCACTCAGTTGGGACCTTTTTTCCAAGGTTTTGTACAGAATGAGTGGTTCCACTCATACAAAATGTAGATTTGTAGAATTAACAGGTATCAGGATCCTGAATTCGCAGCAACAGGTTCCCAATTTCCGTAAATTAAGCCAAAAAACAGAAAAATGGATTTTCTGTTTTTAAAATAAATTGTGTTCATAGTTTTTTCAAAGAAATAGAACACAAGAACTAATTTGTATAATACTATTAATAAAACTCAAACAAATCAACGTATGCATCGATAAAATGTTGGCCGACGTGGCCATATAAAAATCCCCCGAAACATAATCACAGTGTTGCTTTGCAGACAGCATGTGAGAGTCAATATGGTTGATACTAAAAATAAAACTTTCGCAAATATTCATGACAATATAAACAGTTAAAGTCTTCGAGGCATGCTGAATTACTATCAAATCACTTGATATAAGGTTATGTAAAAACTTGCACTATACCAAATTGCTACGTGTTGCAGGACATTTCACTTTTTGAGATGAACACGAGGCACAAAAATGTAGTGCTCATGAAGTCACAACCACTTTTATTTATCTATCTATCTATCTATCTATCTATCTATCTATCTATCTATCTATCTATCTATCTATCTATCTATCTATCTATCTATCTATCTATCTATCTTTCTATCTATCTATCTATCTAGTATCTATCTATCTATCTATCTATCTCTCTCTCTATCTATCTATCTATCTATCTATCTATTTATCTGTCTGTCTGTCTTTCTGTCTATCTGTCTATCTATCTATCTATCTATCTATCTATCTATCTATCTATATATCTATCCATCCTTCAATCAATCCATCCATCTATCTATCTATCTATCTATCTTTATGTCTGTCTGTGTGTGTCTGTCTAACTATCTATCCATCCACCCATCCCTCCGTCTGTCTATCTATCTATCTATCTATCTATCTATCTATCTATCTATCTATCTATCTATCTATCTATCTATCTATCTATCTATCTATCTATCTATCTATATGTCTGTCTGTCTCTGTCTGTCTGTCTGTGTGTCTGTCTGTCGAATTATCCATCCATCCACCCCTCACTCCATCTGTCTATCTATCTATGTGTGTCATCTGTTTTACTATTTTTAATGTAGCAGATTTCAAACATTAAAAATGACTTGTAAATGTTTCAATTGTAGGTATTGTCATTATTTTGTTTCAATTTATTTTGTTACAGGCAGGACAGAAAAAGAATTGCGGTAATGTACAGCAATAGAGCAGAAGCAAAATAGTACACAGTTCTTTATAAGTTTACTCACAGTTTGCATTGTTCTGCTATGATGAATACAATGTGCAACCGAAACGTTTACCCTTGCACCGCCTAATGATTAACAAGACCAGTTAACAGGTGGCGTGCTGTTCCATAAAGTCATGACAGCAAGTCACCACGGAAATAAATGCATAGTTCCAGTGGAATTTGGCACTGTAGTAAACAAACGCCACAAACAAACAAGAAGTCAGAACTCAGAAACGTTATACTCAACACTGTTGTGTGTTGAAAAATAAAAAAGATAGCAGTTAACCTGTTGTATAAAATATACAGTGGCTGCAGAATTAAGTTGCAGCACGTTTGGGGTATGAGAGAGTTAAATGCCAAGTGCCATCATGCCAGGAAGTAGTGGAATGATTGCCGCTCTTACTCAGCATTGATTGGCCTAGAAGAACCTACCTGATGGGTTCAGAATGTGAAAGGCGATCACACTGGGGATAGGATTGAGCTTTGAGGACCGTCCGTCACAAATAAAAAGGAGTGGATGTGGCAGATGAGAGTCAGACGTCCTAATTTGTCAGACCCATGCATACAGTAGCATGAGCGTAATACGATGCAAAAGTTCTGGTAGTGTCCCGGTTGCAGCCTGACATTTACTTAGTAAGTATTGGTTAGTTGAGAGCTTGTGTATTCTCTAAAATATTTTGTCATTTGTTGGTCTTGTGCTATTCAACATTGGAATAATGCAGGCTTCTTAATAAGTCATTTTGAGCTCTTGAATGATCCAGTACATTTTGAATTTAGCGTATCTGCGTATGGTTCACCGTTGGATAATGTAGGCTTCCAAATAAGCCATTTTTGAGCTCCTGTATGCTCCAATATACATGTATTTTGTATTTGGTGTCTGTGGATGATCCACCATTTGAATAATGTAGGCTTCTAAATAGGCCTTTTTCAGCTCTTATGAATATATTTTGTATTTTTTTATCTTGTGCGATTCATCAACTGAACATAGTAAGATTCGATTTTTTTTTCTTTTTGGATACAAGGGGACCAGTATAAGTATATTTTGTTCAGAACTATTGTTAGCTCCCCAATGTGGTGTCTGCTGTTACATATTTGTAAACTTTTTGTCGTAAAACTGTTCAGCAATTTTTTAAAATTAACTTGTCTTATGTGTGGTGACTGACACGACCAGGAGTAAGAAAATTGAAAATTAATCCACAGATTCCGCCTTACAATTGAAAGTCGGGTTTTCCTATAAATGACAAGATAGTCTTCCAGGATTTATTGTTTTTTTCCCGATACTGCTCTTTGATTGTGAGTTGCAGCCCTGAGGTCGACTCGACAAGCCAGGACACAGGACCCACCACTTCGTCTCTTACATGCCTTCGAGCGTAAACCGTCAACATGAACAGTTTAAAGGCGTCATACCCGTTACCAACATTGCTTTTTTTGTATTGTGTCTGTGAATATATGTTCAAACGAAAGGTTTTGTCTTTATGCTCTGTTCATGGCAATAAAGTGTAACATTTTTTTTTTCTTTTCTGTTATTGAGGGCCTAGTTAGCACAAGATATGCTAAGTAAAACCACCTCCTAACAACGGTATTAACAAAATGTATACAAGATATGTCAGAGATGTGTATTTAGTCATAATAGACAAAAGCTTATAAGATATAGATCAGGATGGCCCGAGCTAAGGATTAAGATCTGTTATCGCTGGGTCCCCTACAAGGAGTTACCTGTTTTCAGTATCTTGTTAGAAATCTTTTTAACTGAAGATGCAATCAGTAATAGGAAGTATTACTACGAATATTGACATAAAATGCATGCTATAGATTCCTTTATCTGTCTCACACATAACAATAGGGCAGGTTACATATTTCTTGAAATTCATTTGTATAGAATTTGTATGTAACTTGAACAAAAAACAAAAAAACCCTTGGTATGAATGCGAGTACGTGTTGTCAATCATAAAAGAAGGTGCAACCCGATCTAAACATAACTATGATGTAATTTCTAGTACAATCTTTTGATCTTGTTTTATTTGGAATTGGAAAGCGGGGGAGGGGGGGGGGGCTGGCTCTGGTACGGATAACAGTAATGTGCATTAGTGTTTTCTAGGGAATTGATACATATCTTTTGAATATTGATAAAGTTTCTTGTGTGAATATTTGTTAGAAAAGTTAACTGCTTTCTAATTTAGTTGCTTGAAACGTGAGGCGGTGTGAGCATGGACACCACTATGTATTTTATGCACCACATAGTTGATTTGTGCACGGAAATTGTGTACAATTCGATTGAATAAAGTCATGTAACACGAACATGCCTCCTTCACAAAACTATTATGGATATTTTACCACATCGACAGCATGGAGAACCTCTGTAAATGCTTTTAACTAATCAATACCGATACAAGAAGTTACGGGATTGTTCGCCAGGTAAGATAGGTTCACTATTGTGACCTTGTTTGCTAAATCATCCGACTGGCAAGGGCTGGCAAAAGGTTCGTAGACTGTGTATCCGTAAATCACCCACTCTTTGACTCCATGAAAAGATAGCTTACTTAGAGAGTGCCCGTTATGGTAAGCAAGTTACGGTATGTATGAAAACCACTGTTGGCATAATAATGGCGTATGTTACCAAGAATATTGTATATTGCGAAGAGACCACCATGGTCACGCAGTGCGGTCAAGCATACATAAAGTACATTCATTATTCCAATTCTCTAATGCCAAAGGCCAAACCATATGTAAATATAATGAAAAAAAACGTAGCACCATCTTTTGAACAGTTTTAGATCCGGATGCAGCCAGGGATGTTCCTATGCATCTCGAAGTTAATGGGTTCAGCGCAATTAACTTTCTTTTCTACAGCTTTCCTCATGGGGGGGGGGGGGACACTGGCTGCGCAAACTAAATAGGCACCTACCTAGGATATCTTATCGCTACGTTTGAGGAGAATATGATGGTGACCTTTAACAAAACTACATAAAACATCAATTTGCATGGTACTTTGTTCCCAAAATTTCCCGGAGATCTTTCATGACCCCAAGTGGTACATCGAGAGAAAGTGTGGGACCCCAATCTTATTTTTTCTTTTTTCGTTTTTTTTTTTTTTTTTTTTATTTGTTTGTTTGTTTGTTTGTTTTTTTTTTCATTTATTTATTTCCCGGTTTACCTTGCTCTGTTGCAATGTTGCGATTGTTCGAGAATCAAGTGTATAATTGTTTATTCAAGGACCCAGAAATGCCAGCCAGGTCATAGAAAATGGTCGAGGCAGCCGAACAATGCGTAAGGCGTTGGCAGTAGTATAATTATTTAAATCACGCTGTTCGTCCAAGCCTTTGTGTCAAACTCCCCGTATTGGGAACAGAGACCTACCCAACATGCTAAATATGCCACTGCGTAGCGAGAAGCTTGTACACACGAATCGGGCGGTAGGCAGAGACGCGGAGACGCGGACTAATAGTTTTCATGAACAAAGAAAAGTGTTTTTGACGATTAAGCATTCCTGGTGAAAGAAGATATATTTTGGATAGCACAAGTTCTTTTTTTTTTTTTTTTTTTCCTTTTTTTTTTGTTTTGTTTTTGTTTTTGTTTTTGTTTTTGTTTTTTGTTTTGTTTTTGTTTTTTCTTTGCTTTTACATCAAAGGTTGACGCTTTGTCAGTTGCAAATTGGCTGTGGAAAAAAAATGAGTTGTGAGAACGCCTCTCTTGCTAAATTACAACGAACAAAGGGCAAGCCCACCCTCACCTGTCAGCCGTTACTACCCGTCCCAACATGCACACACCCACACATATGACAAACTGTCCTTGAACACTCCTGGTCTTCATGATTTTGGAAATCAGTCGGGCTTTCAATTAAGGAACCGTAGCTATATATATATATATATATATATATATATATATATTTATAAACATGAGAAAAGACAGATGCGCATGGCAGCACAACAAGCGAGCCTAGACAATAACATGATGCATATAACAACGCCAATACGAGACAGACAGTGGGCCTCTCCAGTCACAGAATAAATTGGAAATAACCCGTTATGGTCCCTGATGTAAGGCTAGGATTAATCAGTTTCACAACTACTGATGTTGAAGTGAGTTCTTCACGGACCACGCAACAATATTAATGGTTGCCCAAAGGCCCAAGGGTGGCGTGCAGCGCTGAACTCGCTCAACCAAGGCAGAGTATCTACCAGTGGCCTAAGATAGAACGTCATAGCATGGGAACACGCAGCGCCATTGGCATCACGCGTTGGCAAAGTACACGTATCCTAAAAGAACTTAACGTATACGTACATTATTGAAAGGCCTGGTTGTATTTATAAATATACGTACAGCCAAGATGTCAGTCTTTTCGATTAAATTGCTAAGGCGAGAACCAAAGGGTAGCGTATGTGATACAAGAAATGAAAGAGGAACGAATTCGTTATGCACCTGAAAGTGTGGTACTGAACACTTGGGACATGAAGGGACGAAGTGTTAATTATCTTCACTCTGTGAACCAGACTAGCTTTTATCTGTTTCCCTTGCGCCAATTAAAAAAAAAAAAAAGAGAGAACTTGGCCTGCATCTCAGCGCAGGCGTGTGTGTTGGCCAGCTACAAATCAACTGCCAATGTTACATAATTCAGAAAACTTAAAGCAACGTATTAAAGCGACGAATTACTTGTTCGGCCAAAGATATGTTACTTATTCAGCTACAGCCAATTAAAACATCTGTTAATGCATAACGAATTTCGAATATCCAAGGGGCAGCTTACTCTAAGGTCGAATATTCGTAAGAAAAATGATTTATCCAAATGTTCCGTTCCAGCTAGCCATTAATTCATATTAGTCATCAGCTTTGAAGTTTAATGCGTATGCTAGTTTCAGTTTCAGCGCTTCTGATGTTGACTTATTATATGGATCAATTCAGGTGTGCATCAGTAAAAGTATATAAT
>OZ026626.1:50700880-50795880 GCA_964020975.1 Hermodice carunculata
ACGATTTTGGAACTGAACCTTGGAACACTTACTGCCATGACGGAGCAAACCGCGGCACCACAGAGCATGGCTGTTCAGATGCTGTACACCTTGGTGGTTCTTGGTTCTACCCACTGATAGTGGAAACGGTGTGATTTTTCAACTTTTGCGAAAGTTACTACCGCAGATTGCATCTTGTGATCCGCCTTTGGTTCTGTGTGTGCCTGTTAGTAAGTTACTTCTGACAAGGAGGTTAAACTGCAAGCAGGACGGTTTGCAGTTACTATGGGGAGTCCCGGGTCTTGGATCACGAATAAAAAGTCAATGGGGGGGGGGGGCATGCTTTTGACAGAGGAACACCAGACGAAAACACTCACGTTATGTACTGGCATTATTTCACGAAAACTTCGATAGCAACTCCAGCCATCTTGACATCTTTGACTTGGAATTGTCATAATTACAGGAATTACCAGTATACCACGTTTCACTTTCATTAACCACAGTAGCCTTCCATCTCTGTGGAATACACGCACGGAGCTAGTTGGCTTGCAATGTGCTCACACAATTGTGTCAAACGTGACGTCATGCAGGATGATAATTGGCAGGGGCGTAGGTCATTAATATTTAGAGGGCAATCAACCATCCAGCAAAGACAAAATGGTCATTGGCCAGAAATGCCCATGGTAACGTTATCTTGCAACAATTAAGCGAGTGCTAATTGCCCTTGAAATTACTCTGGTCTGAGGCTTTGCAGACTATCCATGTAGCGCAGTCAGACACGCAGAACAACATTCTGTTTAGCAGGCAACCTTTATACTAGTTCTGGTATTTTAGCACCCCCCCCCCCCCTCGTCCCCGTTTCCTTAAATGTGTAAAGGACCAATGGCTGTTCTACCAATCTAGATGGTCGATCGCCAAGTGCTTCATGATTATCAAGAAAGGACACAGTTTGGCTACGCGCGATTATAGGGGCACTAGTATCCTTCCTCCTCTTGCGAAATGATATGACTTCACTACGCCTACGCGCTTTCAGACTGGATACAGGCAAAGATGAAGAGCAGACGGGGGCAAGACGAAGTAGAGGATGCGAAGAATAGGTCCTCATAGACAAATGGCTAGTGGATATAGCAGGAAAAAAGTCAAAACAGCCCTTGTATATCGCCTCCTTAAACTCTGAAAAAAAAGGAGAATAAACAAGAGAAGAAAAAGAAGAGGAAGAATAAGAAGGAGAAGAAGAAGAAGAAGAAGAAGAAGAAGAAGAAGAAGAAGAAGAAGAAGAAGAAGAAGAAGAAGAAGAAGAAGAAGAAGAAGAAGAAGAAGAAGGAGAAGAAGAAGAAGAAGAAGAAAAAGAAGAAAGAAAGTATAATGGGGTAAAAAGAGCTACGCTTCTCAGGAAGGTTGAGGAAGATGGCCATGGAGGCAAGTCAGTAAAAGCTCTGTCGAACTCCCTGCTACAAGACAGTGGGAAAATAGGCGAACAGATTCTCGACGCCACATCAAGAGTGAGCCAAGAGGGGTGTATGAGTTGCTCCCTCTATACTTTCTGCGTTGACCACATCATAGACACTTTGAACTTAACAGGTAGTCATATATATATATATATATATATATATATATATATATATATATATATATATATATATATATATATATATATATATATATATATATATATATATATGCTCAGCTTCATTCGCCATACCACACATTTTACAGTTTATTTTGGAATTGATGTTTGAATTACCGTGTCTTAAGTTGACGGAGGGTGCTCGGGTAACATGAAAAAGATGCACTGTATTTAATCATATCATATGTCCTGAAGAGAAGCCAAAACTGAAGGGTAAGGTTACCTAGTTGCAAAAGTTTTTAATTAAAACGCAAAATTCCGCGCCCCTTAAGTTTAAATAATGTTGGGGTTTTGCACGTTGTAGGTTACACATTATAGGAGCAAAATACTGCAGAGACATGTATATATGCACGCATTTTGTTAAGGGGCAAAAATACAGGAAATTGAATAAAATCTTTTACTAGAATAATGTATATACTTGGAAAGTACAGTTGTCCTTGTAGAGACAGCAGAGTTGCATGGGTCGATGCCCTTTGGTGTAGCTGACACCAATGCATAAAATAAACTGTCACTTTAAGCTGCTGCTGCTGAACACATAGCTGCACAGTTTCAAGTCCTGTAGTTAATCGCCCAGATCAATATTAAAATGTATACAAATTTTAAATCGAATGTGTTCATACGTTAATTCATTTACAAGTTCGGACACAGTATATATATATATATATATATATATATATATATATATATATCATATTTGTGTCTTTTTGCCCAGAACCACTTCCTAGTAGTCATTACCCTATTCCGCAGTCCGAACTCTTTACTCTCCATAAGCTAACCTGTCCCCGTCTAACCTATATACTCATGGAATTACTATTGTCCATATTGCACACGTTCCTCTGCGAAATTTTGACATAGGCTGTATCAGCCCAAATAAATTAAAGGGTCTTCAGCGGGTAGCTAAACATGTTTTTCGGAGCCTATTACCCGTGCATATCTCTCGGAGTAGCGTCTCCTTGTCTAAGCTAAATATTCAGCAAAGACCACCTTCACAATAAAGAATAAATATGAACGTGCCAATGATGAATTAGCTAAATACGTGAAGCTTAGCTTATAAATGCAGAGCTTCATTATGAAGGAATACATGTGAAACAAAGCACTATTACTAAATTTGTATAGAACAGGTTCAGATAAAAACAATTTGACTTACCCCTGATCCAATTTATACCGTTTCTAGCTGGACAGCTTTTCATATTTAAACCACCCGCCAGTGTATAACTGAAGTAAAAACAAGCTGGGGCATTAGATTAAGTCCCAGTGATTATAAAATAAACAGTTGCAGCTAGACCACCTGTACAAACCAAGGGAAATCCTTACAAGGACTGTAACAATGAGCATCCTGCACCAGAAATGTAAAACAACCTCTATGATGACACCTTCCCCTCAGACAATTAAGCTCTATTTCATTGCCAACCCTGAGTTAATGTGTTAACATAATGTGTCAGGTTTGCGACATTTGAGAAAATACTTTCAGTTTCGAGTAATTTTTTAAAATAAATGAGTAAATGTGCATTTAAGCATGTCAGAAAAGAATGAAAGTCATAAGCATTTATGCCAAAAACATGTTATCAATACAATTTAGTTTAACAAGACTTTAAGTACAATTAGGCAAGCGTGTAACTGTCGTCAGTAACTGCTTGCTACCTACAGCCCCTATGGGTTTGACCTAACAGAAATCACTTGTGCTTCATCGTCCGTATAGTTCTCACTCCCATTATAATATCTATAATGGGAGTGAGAAATATACGGATGATACATGGTTGTTGTTGTGGACTTAGGTTACATTATGATCAGCTGAAGTAGCGAAGCACTTTGCTCACAGTTATACACAGGAAACCAGGATATAGATTTTGCAACATTCTAATTATTATAATGACCCTCGAAAGATATGTTTGAGAGGACAGACTAGTGAACAAATTTGCCACAAATGAGTGGGCATGAGCAAAAGGGCATGTCCGTATGTGTTTGGCCTTAATGGACCATTGCGCACAATACTTAGTCACTAAACTATACCTGAGCCAATAGGTCGCGATAAGATATGATCATATCTTATGTTGCTAATTCATGCTTCATTGACGATATCATGAATGTGTTCATAAGTATAACTTCAACCTGCTTACACAGACTCACGTATATATACACACATATGTGTTTGTGCATATGGTGTGTGTATATGTTCATGTGCTTCTGTGTAGATACAAGTTCTTACTTTTTTTTTCCTTTGTTTTTTTTCTTTCTTTTCTTTGATTTTTAAATATATAAAATTGTACTCGGCATTAAGGTACCAAGACGTATGCAGAATAGCTGACATCTTTATATGGGACAACTATATTCCGTATTCGATTGTTTTCTTTCTTCAATACTTTCTGACTTTGTTCGCCAGCAAAATCATACTACTTCCTCTCTTAAACCTGGATCCTGTCTTTAAATAGCTACCTGGAACGATGTTCAAACTATCAAAAGCTTACACTAACGGCATCGGATGTTTCACTCCTAAGCAAATTCTTCACACAATGGATGTTTCATGCTGTCAAGGATGCTTCTTGAAGTACAGGGAAGTCAATGTGCGATATTGCGGGGTCATTATGTCCCCTTTCCTGACGTGCCTTTAATGATGCTGCCCATATATTTTTCATGTTTGACATGAAACACAAATATTGTCCCTTGAATAATTTGAGTCTAGTTCGCCAAAATGGTTTATCAAATTCATGGTATCGCATGTGGGATATATTTTCATGTGTGTACGATTACATATCACAAAACAGCCAAAAAGGCGATATTGTTCAAAGGCAGGCGGCGAGACGCAATGAGTTCCTTAAATTTCATGTAAATCCCACGTGACCAGAACTTAATTTTAATTCTTTTAGACCTTTTGGCAAAATAAGAAATAAATGTGACAACATATATATCGTGTTCTTTGGATGGTTGATCGTTAGGGGTAGAGGTAATAGTTTCAAGTGGCTGAAAGCATGGTGTAGATATTGTGTTGTGTAGGTCTACTCCTTTATTCAAAATAATGAAAGGATCCTGAACGTGCTCGTAATGTACACGGGCTATGGATTTGACCATCATATATTTTCACTTTTTTTTCACTGGAGTAGTAGCATCAACCGTCCTAGAAGCCGTCCTCTGATTTTCACAGATATGCCTGATAGATTTGTTGTCGTGGCCGCGGTCTAGTATAATATACTTGCCACTAAGGTTTCCATCTTTGGACACACTAGTGATTTGTTTGTTTGAATTATGATTTTTTTTCTGGTCAATGAGTGATTTTAGCGTATATTGTAGTTGCTGTGAAACATATTTCATAATGTTATGATCGGTTATTTCAACAAAACCATTATGTTTATCGTCACTGTGGTAGCATATATATTCGTTACGAGGGGAGGGTTCCATGCTTGCTTCTAAAACGCGCAATACGAGAAAATTGTAAAAAGGACTAAGGAAATATATCCTCAACTATTTCAACAAACATTACAGTAAGTTTAATGATGAATAAAACAAACTGTACATATTAGTACCAACGAATGGTACAGTTGATAAACTCCAAGCCCAACACTAATTCATATTATCTGGCAGCAAAAACACATTTTAATCCCCATGGATATAGTTGCGTCTAAAAATATATGAAAAATATCCCATACAAGAATATTTGCCCATATAGCGCAGGTACGTCCCAATGAATTTGACACGCCTGCAATATTTTAATTGTGCTTCCGTGCGTTATTGATTATATTCACGTCTATGCAATATCAGAGAAAAATCAAATGCATGCAAAACAGGATAATAGTATGCACAAACGAATTACTCATTTAGGGGTGGCCGTACAGGCCTGCCAGGCGCAACTGGCAAGAAAACATAGGGTCGTCGATGGTCAGGTGCACATGATATGCCCGAAACAAGCAACAACTTCCGGAATGTACAGTCAATCGGTTATACCCAGTGAGGTAGGGAGAGTGGGGCCTAGTAAAAACTTTCTATGCCAGTTGTTTTATTTTCATGCCTTCAACGTTCCCAGGCATGCATGGCTCTCCAGACGTCCAAAGATCCATTTGCATAATTTTGAAAATTTCCAAAGTACCAATTATACATTCTTAGCAACAACAACAATAGCCTTCACATTCATTACAGATCTAGTATCCTATGAATGGGTGGTCATATTTGTTGACTTCATTCTGTATGAAATTAATAATGCGTAGCTAGCTACCTCGGATTTCATTCAATCCATTTGCTACTCTTTATGTATTAAAATTAAGGATTTTACTGACTTTTGTTCTTTAAATCAGATATGTTTTTTTTTTTTTTGAGCACCAGGCAGTTATTCCAGTTAACAATATATATATATATATATATGTGTGTGTTGTGTGTGCGAGAGAGAGAGTACTGATGGGTGAAAAATACCCTCACAAGCATCTTGTTTTGTGTGTGTGTATTTTTGTTTTATTGTTTTTTCTTTGAATCAAAGATTGACCCACTGGAAGCTAAAGTTAGGAACTTAGAGACGGTGACGGACACATTGTTTAATTCTACTCCGTGAGTGACAGACTCGTTGATCTTCAGTTTCTTCCAAATAAACCTTCGTTAACAACTGAAATGTGCGGAACACATGTTCAATCAAAAAGGGCCAATCATTTTAAATGATATTTGTGCAAAAGTAGTAAATGGTGCCTGCTTATTCCAAAAATTATTGATAATGCATTTTAATTTATTGATGGGTTTGTGATTCCAAATTAGTATATGAATAGAATCACGGCTTCACATTTGCATAATTATGAATTGTGATCATTGAATAAGCATATAAGTGACATTTCACACATGAATTGGTACTACTCATTCATATGAACATATGGTTTATGAATAATTAATTAGTATATGGATAGGACACCGTCTAGAGCTTGCGATAGCTCAACAAGTGTCTGCATGATTGCCAGACTGACTGTAACACTGGATGGTGCAAACTCTAGACCCTATTATTTCCTATGTTCCCGATCTGCTGCAGGCAAATCCCAACAATGAAAAACTAAATTAAAAAAAAAACAAAAACAAAAACAAAAACCCTTTTCGGAGAGTTAGAGAGAGCCCAGAATACTATTGAACAATATAGCAGGCACAATAGATTACGTATTTGATCTAAAGATAAAGAGTCCCCAAACGAAGAAACTGATGTCTCGCTGTTGAAATATGCATAAAAAAGTGGCAGCTATTGTCACTGTTAATGACATCGACTATTCACACCGGGTTGGTAAACGTAACAGAGACAACCCGATCACTAGGGCCATCATTGTTAAATTCACCTCTTTTCATGCCAGACAAAAGATGCATTTGAATAAGCGATCAGACAGGATTATCTTTATGTCTGAGGACCTAACTAAGAGGAGGTCGCAAATTATGTTCAAAGCTTTTGCCCCTGGACGTGCAGGGGAACTCAAGTCCCGTTACACCAAAGGTGGAAGGATGTTTGTACGTGAAAATGGTGCTTGGGAGGGTTGTGAGGTTGGAGTTGTGGTTCAGATGATTTAAGCTTCCAACTTGGGCAAAATGCTACAGATCATTGCCCAATGGATAACATCATTTTTTTTTTTTCAAATAGGCCTCGACGGTGAGTCTTATTGATTCGAAACGTATTATTGAATTACGTTTTGACCTACACAGTTTCTGTCACTGTCATTACCTTTTCTTTTTTCATACAGCTTTAACACTGTACTTGATAATTAGCCTGTTTTTCACGAATCCATTGTATACGAACATGCTACGATTTATTTGCCCGTGCTACATTAATCTACATTTATTAAAGGATGCAACATCATTATAAAGAAAAACCCACAATGTATATGCTCTGCAACATCATTATAAAGGAAAAGTAATGTTGAATATACTCTGCAACATAATTATAAAGGACTCCGCATGTATATGCTGTATATTCACACTAACAAGGGCCGACTCAACAGTTCTTAGCCTAAGTAGGAAATCTCAATTGGATTGAAACAAACTTTTTCCATAAACAAGTACAATCATTTAATGAATCACAGAAAGAAGAACTGCAACTATAGTGTGATAACTGTCTTTAAACCAGACCATCTTACTAACCTATCCATTGGTATCACTAGAAGTAGACAAAAATGGCTATAGGGCAGTCATCAAGTACCTGCAAATGAAAGGGCCAACTCCAGCACAGATACATGCCGAAATGGTCTCCAGTTCAGGGGATGATGCACCTTCCTTTTTGACCGTTAAGAAGTGGGCTGCGGAATTCAAGCGTGGCAGAGAGAGCCTTTATGATGACGCATGTCCAGGAAGGCCTTCAACAACAATCACTCAAAAAAAAAAAAAAAAAAATACCCACGGGCATGAAATGGTGATGGCCGATTGATGATTGACCACTCAACACAATGAGAGGGTTGACTATATGATAACCAAGGAGTTGGAAATGACAAAAGTTTCTACAATATGGGTGCTAAAGCTCTTGGCGGCGGATCAGAAATGTATCAGATTCCAGATGTCCCATGACATTTTTTGCCGTTTAGATTCCTATAATTTTTTTGCCCTGTTTGTAAACAAAGATGAGACCTTAATCCATCATTTTGAAACAAAACCGAAAATTCAGGGTAAACATTGGAATCATCCTTGGTCCCCCCCCCCCCCCCCCCCAAAAAAAAAAGAAAAGAAAAGAAAAGAAAAGAAAAGAAAAGAAAAGAAAAGAAAGAAAAAAAGCTAAGTCGGTTCCTTGTGCTAGAAAGCCTTCAGTCTTTTGGAATTCCAAGGGTATTCTGCTGATTGACTATCTTGAAAAAGGCCACATGTTCAATGGAAGATACTATGCTGATATACTGAGACAGCTGCGTGAAGCTATCAATGCAAAGCTGTGGGGCATGCCTACTGAAGGAGTCCTGTTCCAACAAGATAATGCTCCTGTTCACAAATTGGTGTTTGCCACGTCAGCAACCCATGGTTGCAGTTAATGATTCCTCAATAAGGACTTTTTTGCTTTGTAGCGCCGTTCAGCAATGTGCGCTTACTAAAGATCGTCAAGACAGTGTAAGGTTTTATCCAAGACGAGTATAGTATACAAAGTCTGTAACGCCCAAATATGGTACGATTTAGACAAGCCTTTTGCACGCTGCATGCTTAGGTATAAAACCTAGTTTATAACTATATACTTTTTGTCCTTAAATGAAAACAGCATATATAATTTAATATTTAACGAGATGTTTCTTTTTCTAAAACCAAAACGTTAATATTGCATTTGCACTGGCGTACAATGCAAGGTCTTGATAATTAAAAGCAGTACTAAAGATTTAACTGTAACACTTACACTAGGCTCGCTAATCAAGTATTATCACACAGACTCAGATCAACAATGGCATATATGTGACAAGCCCCACAGTGCGGTGCAATTTGCATGTCATGCAGTTGACACTGAAAGGGCGGGAAATTACTACTAATTGTATCATGATCCTGTATGTCACACTAACACTACTACCCCCCCCCCCCCCCCATGAAGATCAATGCTTCATGTCTGTTTCACAAACTTGACGTATGTGGACGCCAAAGAGTGTCTGTTAGATAGGTGTCATCAGCAGGTAGGTTGCTAAATGTAGGGATAAACAAGTGAGATATGTCGAAAAATCATCAGTCCGTGTGCTTTATTAACGCCAGATGGCAGAATATGCCACAAAAGCAAATACCTGCAAGAAACCATCAACGTGTCATTCATAAAGCATAGGATTTTTATCTTGAGATGGGTGTGGCATTTAAACGCTTGTACTACACGTTTTAAGAATCATTTATTTCAGTCTGAGCAAGATTTGCAAGACCAAGACTCAGTCAACAGCTTTCCTTGGAGCAGGTAGGACGCGCCAAGGATAGCCATTGATCGGTGACATGCTATCAGTACATCTTATGTACAACTGTCATTGGCCATGTTTTCCATTGACCAGGTATGTAAATTAAAATACCAAACTATAGATGGCAGTTTATATCGTGCTGTTTTGAGGCGACATGAGCGATAAAGGATCAATATTTCTTCTATCATGTGCCCATGCAGATTCTGATGTAAACAAATGTATTGAAGACACAATCTGTTTCTAGTAGTGAGTGTGTTAACATACAAAACAGGGTTCTATAGGACCTGGGCAAAAAATATCAAATATGTAGTGAGAGGGATTAGCCGCACACATTTTGCCTTTATATACAGGAATTTACGTCGAATAAGACATGGCAACCCATATATCTTATGATTTTAAGAACTTCCTTAATTAAGAGTTCATGTTTATGGTATATATTATAGAGTTGACACGTAGCCTACATGTATATTTCCTACTAATAGAACCTATCGAGTTAAATTTGCACTAGTCATGGAAAAACATACAATATTAATTAAGTGCCTTGTCATATGCACACAGACTGGCATGCAGATGGCAAATGGGGCGTTAAGTACGTGTTGTCATGTGATGATACATTATATTCTCATACATGAGACTGGAACATATTTTGATGGCATCCGAAATAAACTTCCTAGCAACGTATTAACCATGTACACTCGAAGTGAACGACAGTGATCTGCAGTTTTCATATCTTTATGAGAGTAAATTAATTCATATGTAGCATAATGCAAGAGCAATCCACAACCATTCCTCCAAACAATCAACATTCTGTGCAACTGTATGCAATAAGTATGTGTCGTGTACATACACTGAAGATAATGTTTTGTGTAATAGCGCATGTCACCTAGAGATGGAGCCATCAGCCACTATACATAATTTTGCGAGTGCATAATACAACGGACTTTTGAATTTATATTTGTTTAGAGAACCCTATGCACATATGAGCACTGACAGTTTTCCGCAGCATATGTATCAAAATAAGAGTGATGTGGTTTGTGTTTTTGAACGACAGAGAGATAGATAGAGATATAGATAGAGAGAGAGAGAGAAAGAAAGAGAGAGAGAGAGAGAGAGAGAGAGAGAGAGAGAGAGAGAGAGAGAGAGAGAGAGAGAGAGAGAGAATCTTACATGGCTGAGAGTAAGTTACTATTCTCTCACGAGGGACTGTTGTTGATGGGGAAAGTCACGAGTGACCACAGGTGACGAGTGATTTTCAACACCAACAGCGGTCTCGAATGAGAGGGAAATAGTAACTCACTCTCCGAGAATGTAAGACTTTGTGTATCCTATATGTATGAGGAACGGGTATCAATCACAAAATTACGTCCTATACTATGTCAAGGCCGACCTGGTGTGTTGTGTTTGTTTACATTTGTCAGAGAGAGAGAGAGAGAGAGAGAGAGAGAGAGAGAGAGAGAGAGAGAGAGAGAGAGAGAGAGAGAGAGACTTTCCCCTTTGACACCCAAACAAGATCCTGTGTCAAACTAGCCTCCAGCAAACTTGTTTAATTCTGAGAGATGCTATTGTAGTGCATCTCTGTTGCAAACCCCCATCCTTTCTTCCTTTTTTTCTTTCTTTTCTTTTTTTGTTTTTTTTTTTTTTTTGTTTTTGTTTTTTTGTTTTTGTTTTTTTGTTTTTTGTTTTTTGTTTTTTTTTTTGTTTTTGGTTGGGGGGGGGGGGTTATCTGCCTTCGTTGCTGGTAAGTTCGGCTTAGAAAGTCAGAAAGAAGATATAACATAAAGTGTCCGAGCGGCATTGGCAGTTTGGAATTGAAAGTGTTTGCTGCATACTTGATACTTCCCTCCTCTTCCCCCAGTGTGTCGGGGTTGCACCCGTGCCCTCCAACACCACTCTGCGTTGAATGTGCGAACACTGTGACCTTGATATACATGTAAAATAACCGTTTCCTTGCCATTTTCGGAAACCACGCAAAGCAATATCTCGGGCAAAATGGTGAGCAGGCCTACTTGTCCACTGTATTTAGTGTGGCATGACTTATGTATCGAATACACGTGCCTCTGCTGAAGTGTAAAGACGGGGAGGGAACTGTCAATACAGTGACAAAAATATATTGTGAACATAAAAGCTGGATTGTCCGATAACTTCAGAAGAACTAACCGAGGAAGTCTGTAGTCTTACAAACGCAAGACACGATGGACAATACACAAAATTCTACATGAAAGCTTTAAATTGGTATAACTGCAAATAGTTTATCCGTTGATAACATGACTGGTTTTTAAGCATGTAAAACTGGACTGGCAGCAAATATGCTAACTTAAAGGGAGTTGACAGGAGGGGCTGCTTATACAGGACTAGTTTTATGTAAACTTTCTGCGAGTGTGTAGTCACACGCAACGAATTCCAGCGAGCAACCTATCGCGTAAGTTAAAATCCATGGAGACGGTACAACTTCTAACAGTTTCATACTTAACTCTTGCAGCAGAATGTCAAACAGCACTTAGCAGTGATTGGCAAAAAGGACATAATCCACGATTGCACTGACCATGGACCTTATTATGTTTGTAACATATATCAGAAGCGTATTGTCTCGCCAGGTTCTTAGGAAGACAAATGAGAAAAGAAATGTATCTCCTTAAAGACGTACACGAGCTAGCTCTGGAAGACAATATATTAATATCAAATAAACGATAATTTTCAGCATTGAACGTTTGGACTGAAGTTGTGTCTGACTGAGTAAGTATTTTTGCAAAACGATTGCCAAATGCGAAATATTTTGGGCTTTCATGGCGGAGGAACAGTTGGCTAATTAATGCTACCTTCAGGATTGAAAGTGTACGAGACACTTTACCTGGTCCGATAGTTAATTCCACAGGTAAATAGGACAGGGCAGAAATGACTGAAATTGACGGTCAGTCTTACATTTAGTTTGTCCAAGCTAGGTATGATTAAGGGTGTATAGAGATCGATAAGTGCCTAGAGAATGGCTGCCAATTTTATGTTGCACTAAGCATAGTTTTGAATTATACTCAGTTTACAATATTGACCATCCCCTCCAAAAACTGACCGTAAGTTGGATTTTACACAAATAAAATACAAAACAATTTTGAAATAATAATGTTAAAACAACCCTCAAGGAGAATAGGAGGAAAAGGCGCCCAAGACCATCTCCCGGGTCAGAGGAGCATTTAAGCGAAAATAAGCGATAATTAAACGTCAACCCAAAATTGTAATTGGATTAATAACATAGAAAAGGGATTAAGTAGTTGAATGGCAAAAGCGTAATCTTCCTAACGCCCCATCCCCCATGGTAAAACTGAACTGACCATAGCTATTCAGTTATACCTGCAGTTGATAATACCGAATGGATGCTGGCTTTTTCAAGGTGCACTTTTTAGTGAAATACTGTTGTCGTGACAAGAATCTCTTTTAATGTGACTTGGGGGAAGCCTCATTGCGGTACAAGGGAAACTTAGACCTCACAGTTTCAAAATTAGTGGTGCCAAAATGTTTAACTTCTCAAAATTTCCCTATGAATGTATTAATGTTTATAACGTTTAGGTCTAAAAATCCTAGAGGCAATCAAATAGAGTATAATTGATATCATGTGTCAACTTGAACCCCTCTGAGAAACGGTAACTTTCTCTGTTTGACTTTTTCCTCCTCAGAAATGTATCTTTCGTTTCCCTGTCCTAAAATATTATTTTGCCCTATCTCAACATTATGAAATACTAACGTTAATAAGCTTGGCATGGACTGGTAGTTTACCGTGTTTGGCAGTTTTATTCTGCAATGATGTATAGATAAAATTTGGACTTTCAAACTTTGGTGACAGGTTTCTGATAACAGAAGTTTATTCTCACTGTAACAAGTAGTAAAATGGAAACATGAGGGATATGACCCTATTGTCGAAAGATTAAACTATGGTTTTACAAGTTTCAAATAGATTGGACAAAGAACATTCTTGCTAAAAGAACAGTAAAAGTTTCAAGTGACATTTATTAACACGACAAAATGAGATTCCATTTTTCATGCAAATTGACCATGCATAACAATATAGTCCCTGTTACTTGTAGTACTATGTCGATCCGGTTAATTCTAAAAATACATACTTTTATTAGATTTTCTGGATATTGAATATTAAGTGAACCATCGAAACCAAGGACCTTTTAAGTTGCTGAGCTTTCCATTGGTCACGTAAATCCTGTGTCTGTTGCTTGAAAACCTTGAAATAAATGGTATATTCAGCTGGCAACAGTCTAATCTGAGTTGGATAAAGTATTGCTTTATGGACTGGAAAATTGACCCAAAGACTCGCAAGAACACACTATTTTGGTTGTTATTTTCCCCAAATCCCCCAATTAAGGAGGGGACAGGCCCTCTTCCCTACCAACCGCCCGCACAGTCGCTTGCGCTCCTACGAAATATTACTGTCTTCAAACTCCGAGCCCCTTCCATGAAAAACAGTGCATCTGAATGTAGCACTAAAGTTTCTAATTGTTACTATTTTTTTTTATCAATCTATGGATGTGTCATGTTATACAAACATAAAAGAGACCAAGTGATACTAAGCACTGAAAGTTCGGTTCCTATATATATATATATATATATATATATATATATATATATATATATATATATATATATATATATATATATATATATATATATAGCCAGGCCGCGTTTATCCCGCACCATCTGTTTGTGGCCGTTTTGCGGGATTAACAAGGTTGCCAGATAAGCAGATCAGAGTGTATGTCACCTGGATACAAATTTAAGATTGTGGTGAAAAGAAGCCGGAATTTCACCTTCTTTTTTTTTTTTTTTTGTTTACTTTGGTTTGTATTCATGTCTCTGAATTTTTCTTCAATGCACCAAACCTTGGCAAAGTCATCGCCACAAAACTCCATGTTGGGTTCTTAAAGTCAACATGGGATCATTGTTTGCAACACGTCGTCGACTCGTGACCAAGCTTGTTCTCGACAATGGGAAGTATCACGTGACATATATGGAGGCAAATGACAATGCAAAAGGCCCTTTTGTTCTGCAATTAACATGACGGTGACGAAATTCAAGGGTGCCAGAGTATCATGTAGTAAATGCATGGGGGAGATCCGCTCTCGGCTAATTGGTGCCGAATTTCAAGGGTGCCGAATTATCAAGTGACGGATAAAGGCGGCATGACTGTACATATATATATATATATATATATATATATATATATATATATATATATATATATATATATATATGTGTGTGTGTGTGTGTGTGAGTGTGTGTGTGTGTGTGTGTGTGCTTGTATTTTCTAACTATTAAAGAAGTCTGAGGCCAAGGTTAAAAGTTAATCAACTTCGATTGAAAGCATTTCAGATTGTAATCTTGTTTCACATAAATACCAACAATATAAATTCTAGCAATCAATAAACGCTTCCATAAAAAATTCCAGAGTTTATTTAGTTTATACTGTAAAGTACACAGGTCTTAAGTCTGTAAGGTAATTTAGGCCAAAGTTAAGGTTAAATATGCATTTTGGGTGAATCTGGATTCGGTTACGTGATATTGGCAGTCTGCTTATATAAAATGTTCTGTGTTATATGTACGTGGTGGTCATTTTAAATTCATACCTATCAATTGTGTAGGCAGATTATTACTTCAAAAATCGTTTTTATTTTTAACAACGCAACATTCATAATCGCTTTCTTTTTCTTTCTTTTTCTTATTGCATACCCAAGGGAACGCACACACACACACACACACACACACACACACACACACACACACACACACACACACACACACACACACACACATATATATATATATATATATATATATATATATATATATATATATATATATATATATATGTGTGTGTGTGTGTGTGTGTGTGTGTGTGTGTGTGTGTGTGTGTGTGTGTGTTCCAGACATTTCAGTTTGTTTCGTTTTGTAGAAAACAAGACAGCTGGCGATTTATTTGTATTAAAATAACTTCCCATCGTTAACGCCAATCGAAGATTCAGTCACGATCAGTATCAATGCGTCTGTCAGAAATGAGAGATGTCCTACATAATATCCAGTTTCGTTAGCAAACAGTTTCATGCCATATGAAATTGCATCTGTTATATTATTAATGTAGGCCAAGAATAACAGTAGCCCCACGAATCTTGAAGATAAAGCACATAAGTACCTTTTTTCAGTGGGAAGCACAAGAAGAAAATTGGCTCCCGATTGCTGCACGGTGACGACGATTAGACAGATATCTACTAATAAGATCAGGAAGACAGCCGTCAGTTCCACGCGGATTTTGTTTGAAGGCCTCGGGAGCTTCAGGCTAGACGCGGCCATACGCTTGCTGACATCAATGAAGAGCAAGCTAGCTTCTTTTTGTAGTTCCTGGCCATTATGTATGCCATGCAACACGTAATGAAGCTGATCAATTGAGGAATCGATTGTTCCAAACCCATGACTTTTATACGTGAAAATGTCATGGCGCATAAAATATATTATCATGCAAATAACACACTAACAATTGAAAGATCAAGCCCTGTAGAAATGCCCCAGTGCAGTGAGGTAGGCCTGAAATTGCTCTTTATCTGCTTAGTATTCGTTTGAATTCGGTCATATATTTGACATTTTCCAGTAACCTGGAAAGCATGTACCACCTAAGCTAAATTTCAGTAATTAAGGGTCAGGTGCCAGATGCTGTACTCTTCAAAAATAGTCGCAGTTTCTGTGCCATCAGCGTCTGTTGTAGAATAGGGATTAAATAAATGTAATACCCTATGCACACTATTTCCGTCAGTTTGAGGATACTTTAGATGAAAGTCAGTACGGTATGAAGATTCAGGCAAGGGTACAGGAATACATTCCCGAGGAAGCTTGCATTCATTCGCGAAATATATGTTGAAAAGGTCGCTTTTATGTCCAATATTAGAAATTAATGTATCAATTTTAAAAAAAGTGTGTGGGGGTGGGGTGGGTGGGGTTGGTATGGACTGATTAATCTTGGAGCCAAAACTGCTTTACGTCGGTCTTGTTTTTTAGGAAGAGCCGCTGCACGTCTGCTAGCCTTCCTTGCGCCGATAGCCCAACCAATGTATCGCACCCCCTGGATTCTTCAATTAATGTGCCCATCAATTGTTCTAACATTAGGCATTCGAGCAGATCTGGAAGCAAAATGACGTATGAGAAGTATGTCTCCTACTGCAAATGAGTTTGTCGCATTAAGAACACTATACATAATTATGAAGGTGACGTAATAATACTGCACTGGCTATGGCGATCATAATGATTGGGTTGTGCTATTTGTTGTTTTGTGTGAGCACTACAATGATGATACAGCACATTTACTTCTGTTTGTATCATAAATTTATCGTTATTTATATTCAATTGAATTTATTTTTCGCATTCAATATATTGAGTTTTCAGCATTGTTAAGCAAAGGATTTATTCTATGATACATTGATTGTCTCTTGGACGAAATTGTCCTTTCTTACGCACTTCTGGTCATGTAACTTTAAACAATCATACTCTCTTATAGCCTCTAATTAGTTCCCGCACGCACATAAAACATCTGGGCTACTTCGACAGTATACAAAATTTGAAAGGCGTTACATTTAGGCCATGAATGACACGGCTGTTTGCTCTTTCCCGAGCATGAACCACTGACATGCTTCGTAAAGCATGACATGGCATGCCTTGCTGTCACGCATTTTCAACTTTGACTGCCGAACTCAACATATTTCCAAATTCGACCCCTCGTCATAACGAGTGAAAACAGAGGAATTCAGTGTGGCCTTTTCTGCGTTAAATGCAAATCTGATATGGATGTCCCACACTGCCAATCATCCATTTTGCTTACTGTTTTGTCGAAACTATTGAATCCATACACCATGCAAACGATATACAGGTTTTCTTGTTTACATTCACGTTGGTCAATTGCTTACATTTTTGAGGGCAAATTGGCGAAAAGTAAAGGGCAGAAATACCACTGTTCCTTCTACATCTTTTCCTCTTATGCTATATATGTACCTTCATCGAATAAAAGGCATGCAAATTAATTTCCTGCCATAACTGCATACCTGGTTGTCTTAATAACCATTTTCTTGCCTGTCGAGATACGGGCAGCTACCTGTTCTGGCAAGCGGCGTATTATTAATATTTTGGAAATTAAAAACTATTGCCTACAGGCAGATGGCAATTTATTCTTATATTCGTGTTACTAAACACTGTGTAAATATGACTTTGGGATTAGTAAGCTTACATTTCTTTAAAAAGATACTTTTTTCAGAAAGGTGCATCAAGCCCTGTCTATGACGGTGATATGTCCTTGTGTCCTCGCTGATTGACAGCCGTAAAGCCCGTGCTTAATCACGCTGGTGCCAATGACGCGAAAATTAAGGCATTAGAATGGTCATATTTGGGCATTATGCTGGCTGCCTTTGGTAGAAAAATCTATATTTGATTATAGTTGGCAGGTCGTTTTATCATACCAGCAAAAAAGGTTTGGACATATTCAGTGACTTTTTTTTTTTTTTTTTTTGTCTTTCGACGCATTTATAACAAGAAATCACACAAAAGCAGAAAAGAAATAGGGTTGCGTAAAATTTCGAGTAGGCCATTAAAAAAAGCCCCAAAATAAAAAAAGCACAACATATATTTTGCAATAGTTCATTCCGGTTTCACCTATCACGTATACATCTGTATATGAAATAGCTGAAACCCAAACATGACGCTCATTTTGTAGAAACTTTTGTAAAAATCATGCAAAAATGTATGTTTTAAAGAAAATGAAGGTTGTAGCCCCAAAATCCATTCTTTGCGGCCATCTTGAAATGAGAAATAGAAAACAAGGCTCAGATTTTAATTTGATTTAATTTCACTCTGACCTAAAAAGATTCTGAACTTTTTTTGAGCATCAGTTACTCTTTTAGCTGCATCCGATAGTGGACATATCTTAATAATGCCATTTGGTCTTTTCTGGTATTTGAGAAAAATAACTTTTCTACCCAGAATTTTCTAGATCAGTTTTAAGTTATATGCAAAATAATTGTTTCATGATACTCCTCAGACTTCATTGTTGTAAAATAAAATGGCCGTATTGAGCATATGTATCAACCTCTAGGTTAAAATGACATATAAATGTGCTTATAGTTACATTTTGGTATTCAAGGTCATTTCGAGGTCAAATGACATATATCCATGGCACGTGTCACTATCTGCCAAGTTTCATGAATAGTAACTTTTAACTTCTGAAAATAAAGCCAAATGTATTATTCAGTAAACAAATTTGGTCATTTGGCCTCATAGTGTAATACGCATGTCTTGTGTTTGTATATATTGAATCACGCCTAAGATAATCCAATTCACTGTATTCATCGATGGGACTTCAGATTGTACAAACAAAGCTATTAAGTTTATGACGTGCTTGCAAAATTTAACTCTTTTTGCGACCAGATTTGACAGCCTCGACAGCTTGACTCGGCGCCTTGTGAGCAAAATCGGGAAAGCAGCTGACCCAGACCCTTGTAGTATCGATATAAACATGCTGGTATTTGAATTAAATAACCATCCACAAGAAATACAAATATTCTATCGTTATTAGTGAGGAAGGCACGTTGACTTTGGTCGAAATCGGCAATGAAAGAGTTCAAGGCTCACTTGATGCTGACCTTGAATCCTCTGCAGGTGCACCACCCTCTCTCTAAGCTTCACCGAAAAAAAAAAAAAAAACAGCAATCGAGGTGAAAACAAGAAACCGATCTACTATTTGCGACGTACACACTTAGTTCTTACTTAGCTCTCGTACCTGTCCATTCTTTTCTAGCATCCACATGAAGTACGGAAAAGACATTTAAATAGCGAGGTCATGCGTCAATCGATCCAAACTATATTAAGATTTCATCTGCACTAATATTGCTGCAGGTAAGTTTATAAAATACCGTATAGTGACCGTAGACAAGTAATATTAATTATGCTAATAAAAATACTTCGATTACCATATATTATTGCAAATCTAAACTAACCTGGATTCAAGGATCTACTTCACGGAATGATTAAACAGTCTGCCTTGTGTCGGTGTGGGAATAGGGGTAATACCAAGATGGATTTTGTTTTTACATCGAATTAAATGGCCTCTTACACCCCAAAATTTTGAAATTAGTACAAACTAGTATTATAAGATGATAGAGAGATATTCCCCGCACCATATGGTGCCTTACATGTAAAATACCCCAAAATGTGATTTAGCATTGGTTTTGTTATGACCCCTTCCATTGTACTAGCCAAACGTAATTTCCTTATCCACTGCATTCTCTGTATGGCTTGACTTTCCAGTAGTTTGTTAATATGAGGAAGGCCATGTTTACTTATCCTAAATCTCGATCATTGTCCCATATGTCTTTTATCCTGTTTATAAACTATTGTGTTTGTGTATTTTTTGTTTGATGAGATACATCTTTTTCTCTACCCTTCTTTGGCATGCACTGCTGTCTAAATATAACCCCCTATACGTCACCCCATGTTTGACACGTCTGGGACAAAAAAATGTTTTTTTGTCTGTTTTTTGTTTTCGGTTTCGTTTTGTTTTATTTATTTTTTCGTTTATTTTTGTTGCTGTTTCTAGTTATTGTTTTGTTTCGTTTCTTTTTTTCTTTTTTGTTTTTTGTTTGTTTCGTTTTTTTTTTTTTTTTTTTTTTTTTGTTTCTTCTTTTTGATTATGTGTGTGTGTGTGGGGGGGGGGGGCTATATATGTTTTTCTTAACCAGATGTTTCCCAGTGTTTTCTTATAAAAATGCTTATTGTCTTGGGGCGATACCACTCACAGTACTACTAGTGCCATCAAAATGAATAGTAGACGACTGAGGATAATGTACAAACATGAGTAGTGTATAAATGCGGCAAGACTCTCGACAGCTATTGCATTGACACGTGCCGTCAACATCCGGGCAATTGAAGCGTCTAAACCATTTTTTGTATTCCTTTTTACCACACCAGGAAGTTATCCTGCTAGCGCAAAGCAGAGTTGATCAACGACTTGCAAGAAAGACATTAAGCTTTAAGGTAGGTCTGAAACGTTAGCAAATTTTCACTGTCACTCATTATATGAATACTTAACGGTTATTACTTACAGATAATATCTGATCCCAATAGCTTTTTTTACATTTCTGTAAAGCGATACTCGATTTGGGGATTTGGATTAATTGTTTAAGCTTCTCCGTAGTATTAGCATTGTACCTGAAAGAAGCATGCATATTCATTTCCCGCCACAACTGCTTACATGGTTGTTTTAGTATCCATAGTCTGGCCTTGTGATATACCGAGCGCTGCTTGTCTGGGGAAGGGAAGTATTACTTATATTTTGGAAATAAACAGGACTTAGAACGAACAGATGTTAATTTATTTTTGTTGCCAATTTTGGAAGCACTAAAGGAATAAGACTTTGGTATTTGCAAACTAATTTCTTTTCTAAAAGCCACTAATTTTGTGAAAAAGGAGTATCTAGCCCTGTCTGTAACAATAATGTGCCCGTGTATCCTGTGTATTTGACAAGCGTTGACTGCGTGCTTTGTGGCGGGAAATCATGCATTTTTTGTATCGTAAATGCAATTATATCAGCAGCTATCCATGGGCACATGACCAAGTTGATATAAAACACCAAGAGAACAATGCCTACCTGAGCAAAGACATACAACCATAAAGAAATTCCCTGCCTTACCTCGGCCCAGTAGAGCATATCACGACTTTGAGAAAGAGTGCCCGATTTAGACACCCAGGATGCAAGTCTGGTGACATGCGCCATCACCTATATGTGCGTTTGCATGAAGTTTTCGTTGGGACATTCATCAAAGGGACATTACTAAAATACACAATCATACCCTTTTTGACCAGAACTCCCGTGACACAAATGATACCGAAAACAAAGAAAACACTGAGTGATTGAGAATGACAAACTCATTATATATCACAAAGAGTACTTTTCGTGGGGGGAATCATAATTGACGGCGGGTGCTTTTTTTTGTGTGTGTGTGTGTGTGTGTGTGTGTTTTATGAACCGATGCGAATTCCTACTGTAAGAAAACTGCACCTTGCTTTCCAACAGTGCTTGATTTGAATTTATCTATCTTTATTGGAGCAGTTGCTGTGCTTAATGCCCTGAAGCAGTAATGGTGCCTCCGTTTTGATTTAGGAGATTCGTTTTCCTTGAAATATGATAGAAAATCAGGCTCAACCAAGCAACTGTGGATTATTGTCATTTTTCTTTTTTTTCCGCTCAAATATATTGCCAATAATAAAATAAATATGTAAATTGTTTGACCACATGCATAACTGAGATAAAACTTGGTCCTTTCTCAATATGTCTGATTTCTAGCCGCTACAACCCATGCCGACTTGGGAATGGGAAAGAGCACGACGTCTCTTATCCTTTAAAAAGGTAAAGTAACACATTTACTTCCCCAATTTAGTCTCTTCCTGCCTTCCGACTGGTCTTCAGTGCAATGAACCTCGGCAAGGTAATTGCTCTGCCATTGTACAGCAGATAAAAGAAAGCGTTTTACTAAATCTCCTGTGATTGAAAAAAATGAACAGATTCGAGCCTGCGCTGATGTTGTACAAGCTTCTGTCACTACCAGGATCATGAATTAGTTCCAGTTTGCACCGGAAATAAATCTGGCTACAGTTTTGTTATCATTTAAGCATGCCAGTCCTCTTATAATCAGTTTTAAAGACGAACACTTTATATTCATGGAAAAAAAATATAAAAGAAGTAAATCATTTGTAGACATTTTCAGTCAGCAGTAATTCCAAATATTTGTATATTCACGATTGTATACAGATATCGCTTAATGTGTTTTAAAACTACCTTCCCTATACCCTTGTTAACAGAGCTTAATATTGATATATGTATATAAATCCGTTGTATTAGCACGTCTATGTTCTGGCAATGTAAGACGGTGTGGCAGCTTTCACAGTTGTATGCAAATTAAAAAAAATAAATAAAAAAAAAAATCCAAACAAAACAAACAAACAAAAAAGTAAACAAACTTAAGAGTATATCAAGACTCCAAGTGTGAGTACAAGTTTTGAAAATAGATGAAGAACTGCCTGTAGGACCAGTCCTTGCTGACGTGCATATCATGGCTGTGCATGTGAGGCAATTTACTTTAATGAGGAAGCTTCAAAGTAGAATAAGTATTTGCCGGCCACATTAGAAGCTTAGTCAAACTTGAAGTACAAAGACAACTTACAGCAGAAATACAACTTATGAAACAGGGCAATGTTGGGGTTTCTTTGAAAGTGCCGTATAATATTGCCATTTGCAAACAGAGTGACATGAAAGGGAATTTGTAATTTTGAATAATTCTATCATCTGAATGAAAAGACGAGACAGAACAACACTTTCTTTGGATAGGTTCAGCAGATTCAGCAGAATGAATGTGGATATAAGGCATTAGTTTGAAATGGCATGGATAACCTCTGCAGCCAGATTTCAACATAACAATTCAGTATTTTTAGCTATTTTTTGTATGCAGAGACTTCATTTTTTAGTTTTATGACATGAACCGTTGAAAGCAACTCGTGCTTGAGAGCCTACCAGCCAACATCCCTATTGCAAAGATAAGGAATTGTAAATATTGTCACACATCATTGGCATTTCATGACAAGCTGACCGTATTGTCAATGCATGTTTTGTGAACAAGGCAGACAAACCACTTGGACTTTATGTATTTGAGCGAAGAGATTCACGCTAAGAGTAATAAGATTCCTACAAACATATGCATGCAGATTATATGGTTCATATATGTAAAACACAAATGTGTGAGTTGATATCAGTAGACTACAGTTAGTGTCTTTGTACTGGCTCATCACACAGAAGCACATGTACAATCATCATCTTGTCAATAAACCCATTAGTGTCCATTCATACCACTGTTAATGTGTTGAACCACAAGGACGGTATACCAGTAGCAGTGGTATTGGTCTCAGTGGCTGTTCAGGGAGATGCAGCTACAGACGTAAGTGGTGAAAGGTGTTGTCATGACATCTTTTGTGGCCGCGATTTTAGGCATTGTTTTGTGAACAGCAGTCACATGGTCACATGACCTTTCGTATTCATGGAATTTCAGTTTTCCTTTGCAAAAGTGTAGAAACAACAACAACAACAACAACAACAACAACAACAACAACAAAAACTAAACAAAAAAAAAAAACAAAACAAAACAAAAAAAAAAAAACGGTTGCCAGTATTTACAAGATAGTACATGTAATTTTTTATGGTCTAAGGAGAATTTGACAATGTTCTTATGCTTTACTTTGCGTAATCGAGTGCTGCTTTGAGTTAAAAGAGAGAGGCAGTGGTCCACCATTTAACAATAAACGATTACTTGCATACAATTTGGAATGATGCTGTTTGTCAGATGTTGTCAGATTCTGGCTATCCGAATGAAGAGATGAGACAGAATAAGACTTTTTTTTGGATAGGGTCAACAGATTCTGCAGAATGTCTTAGGAAGTAGGACATTTTATAGAAATGACATGGATAACTTCCAAATTTCAACATAACAATTTGATTATTTCTAGCTATTTCCTGTATGTAGAGACTTTATTTTTCAGTTTTGTGGCAAGAAATGTGGAGAGTAAACCGTGCTTGAGAGCCTACCAGCCAATATCCATATTGCAAAAATAAGCATTTGTAAATTTGTCATGCACCATAGGCGTTTTCTTACAAGCTGACCGTATTGTCAATGCATGTTTTCTGAACATGGCAGAGAGACCAGTTGGACTATGTGTAGTTCAGCAGAGAGCAATGAGATATGTCTGCTTGACACATTTGGCTAAGTTGGAATGACTTAATATAACACAACTTGTATTGCCCCTATTTACATCAAGGTGCGTGGACTAAAATATATAACAGATAGCCCAGGCTACTTTTAAGTGTGATACATATATTGAAAGTGCTTCAAAAGTACGGAATATACGATTAGTGGGAGTGACAGATACTGCTGTAAATGTAGGAAAGGCATTGCTATTTGCAATAAAATCAGTAATGGTTTAAGATGTTGATGATACTAGTATATCATTGAATGTTTTTGCAAAAGTCTCAGAGTAATTGAAAACCTGTTGGTAATTGTTTGGACATTTTACGCAAGGTAGCCATTAGTTTGATTGGGGCTATCAAGGTCATGTATGCGATGTTAGCATTGCGTACTGCAGTAGTGAGGGTTTGCACTTCAAATTGACTTTGCCTGTGTGAGGACAGGGCAGTATGAAAGATATGATGTGATTTAGCCTGTAACTTGTTAAAGATAGCCAGAGGTTCAAGGTTTGATAACTTAGTTTGAATACCTGACACAATTTTTTGGAGGATACTGGTCTTAAGGACCAGTCTTTTAATGACCCGCCTCTTTTGGATGGCTGTTCTATGGGCTTTATTTAAAAGACACATGCTTTCTTGCAGAACGTGCACAATTTCAGATTGGCTTTTCTTGTTGTATAAGACTGTCTTTAATGCATCAAGCTGCTCTAGGTGGATACTCCAAATAAAATAAAATCAAAATATAAAATCAAAATCGAGACTACTGCTGGGATGATGGAGCGTTAGGAAACGTTTACAATATGAAAGGGAATAGATCTGGGACTAGCAAAATTAAAATATAAAACACAAAAAACAAAAAACAAAAAAAAAAACAAAAAAAAAAAAAAAAACAAAAAAAAAAAAAAAACAAAACAAAACAAAACCAAAAAAAACCCCAATGTTATGACTCATTACAATTCAGTGCAAATGGGAGGTCAACAAAATTCTTATCACTATTATGTATTATTGATTTGATTTTTTGAAGGGTAATTTGATAAATTGCCTTGCTATAATAATGTTGCGAAAGGTCACTATAGTTCATATTAAAGTGCAATCAACATAACAGTCAATTTATATTAAAGTCTCAAAATTCAATTCATGACCTCAATCATAACATGCAGTAACCTTTGTCAGCCAGCTCTCAAGTGTACACATGAATTGTGGCAGGTCAATCATATCTAACCTTTTGTTCTAAACGATTTAACATAGCACCATATATGTAACTCGCCTGACTTTTTTTTTCAGCACGATGATAAATATGCATAAATGTCATCTGACATTATGCCATTTATTTCACTAGGCCTAAAATTTGTGAAACCCATTGCACTCAACCTGAACGTCAAGGTCTTTTTCACTTCATTGACCAGACCATTGCAGACCCACAATGTTCCCATTGTTTATCGGTATCCTAGCAACACATGCATAGATTTGCTCATACCCGACTTTATAACAATAATTTCCATCATGCCTTATTGCTCTATATACAACCACTACTTAAGTCAGAACAATATTGTCGTAAGAATAAGACTAAAACATGACACCTGTAATTACTCACACAGCCTTCAATAACATGAAAATAATAAGCATGTGTATTCAGGTGATTGCCATGCTAATAGAACGTCAGGTTTCTTTCAGGCAGCCGAAGTATATAAGATAAGATTCTAACCAGGTGGAGAAAAGCAACAACTGATTGTAATTAGATAAAGCTTTCCAGGTATGGCCCACAGGTATCAATAGCTACAATGATGATTTGACAAGCGGCCTCTGGTATCGGCATGTCTTGTATTTGAATTCTTTTTTTTTTTTTTTTTTTTAATTTTTGTTCTATTGTATGTAATATAAACTTGAATGTGGTTTACTATTTCCTTGTATTCCATGCCAAAAGTATCTCCTTCGGACTTGTAGATGTGTTTTTCAATAGACATGTCTTGTAAGTTATTATGGCAAGCTTCTAATATTAAAAGTGCTAGGTCTCTTGGTAGTACAAGGTACAGCCTGGGGTCTAGATCAAACCTGACTGGTGATGCTATGCAATAAAGCGATGAATCTTCTAATAAATATTGATGTCAATATTTTGGATGATGCTTGTTTGCCTCTAAAGCCATAATTATTTGGGCACTTGATTTGTCCTTTCTCTGCAAAGCCTCAATAGTAGATCGACTGGGTAATTTCAGTACGTCTTTTAATAACCATTGGGTGTTGGCATCATCTACTTTATTTCAAGATGAAATGATTCAGTAATTTAGGTGCCATCTGTGTCAATTATGCTTATTCTAGCTGTTGGTCCTGCCTTTGTACTGAGGTGACTGGGCGTATATGCCTTAATATCCCTAACACCTTTCAAATATGCCAATTTATAGCCATACTCGTTAAGATGAATAGTCCATGCTTGCAATCTGGCATTCATTTTTTTAAATATTTTTTGTGTATTCTATTTTTTATTTATTTTTTTTTCATTTTTGCAGTAAATAAACGTTTAACAGGGCAGTGCCTGTGTAGACTCTAAAGTCGGCTCCATACAAACAGTATCTTAACTTGCCTATCACGCACAGAACCGCATATGCTTCATGTTAAAATAAACAGACATTTTTTGTTGAGCTATGCTCAAATGATGTCACAATGACTATATTGCATGTTCCTTCATCCGATTGGTGGGTCAAGATCACACCACATCCTTAGAGTAAACAGTCACGGTACAAGTGGTAAGCCAGAACGAGTGATTTTATTAGTCTGTCTTCAAGTAGTTCAAAGGCATTTGGTTCCAGTTCGCCACGTTTAAATGCTTTTTGCCGTTGTCCGTGGGAGACATAAACTTTTTTTTTGGGGGGGGGGGTAGAAACCAGTTTACACCTAAAAAGGCTCAGTTTTTCCTGTTTGTAACTGGAGAACGCATCTCCTTAGTGACCCATATTTTCCGCCTGTCTGGTTAGATGCCCATACGGGGGCATTGTCTGACTGCGAAGTTTGGTATAATTATCTCAAATTCTAGTGGAAAATATATTTTGCGGTAGTTTCACAGAAGTAGCATGTGCTTCCAATGTCCTATTTCCATTGTAAAAGAGTCATTTTGTATTCAATTCGCATAATTTTGTTTCCATAATCACAATTTGCTTTGTTTCAAGCAAAATAGTCACTACCTAACAGAAACTGTCCAGGGACACCATTCACTATTTTAAAGTGGTCCAAATATATATATTTTTTTTAATTTTGAGGTTGATTTGCACAGCTGAGTAACAACATTAATGCGCAGCCTGTCACACTTGAGAGATATGGTAGTTTTTTAGGTCCTAATTGTCTGTTATATACATTGAAAGCGAGCGAAGAATTTATAATAGACGCATCTGCAGTGGTATTTTAAATGGCCCAGGCAACCTGTCTATTCAAGATTAGTTTGACTACGGAGGTTTGAATAGGTTCACTTGCTGACAATAATACCGCTGGCACAGTCATTTCCCTGTCTCTATGTTCCATGCCAGAGTCTCCATTTACCCTCTTGCTGGTTATTAATTGTGTTAGCTTGTTCTTGATGCTCCATTTGTGTAGTGTTTTCCAACACTTTTCCATATGTGGCATACTTTCCCAAGTTGCCTGCTTTTTTTGTTTGTTTTTTTGTTTGTTTGTTTGTTTTTTTGAGTCTAGGTTCAAAGCTTTCTTTTGTAGGTGAAAGCTGCCATGGACGCCGGGAGTAAAACTTTAAAATGTCTGCATGGGAAGTACTTTCGTCTTTCCACCACTGATACCTACAGTTAGGCCAATCTCGAACATGATCTCCAACCACCTCTGGAGGTTACGTGCACCCCCACAGGTGAATAACTTAATTAGGCAGCAAAGAGTTCAGTAACTCATTTTGTAGATACATCTGATATTCCAATTGTGCCATTTTAAGATTTAGATTTAAAAAAATTCTTAACTCACAGCAGAGGTAGCAAAGATAAACCACTAAAGCTTATACCAGTGGTAATGGATTTGGCGTAAATGACAAAATCGTGCAAATATCTCACACTTTTATGACAAGGAATCGGTCAACTAATTTCATATAATTAGCAAATTTCCTTCAATTGAGAAGATGAATTGAATTTAAATGTCATTACAGTATGCTTAACCACGAATAATTATAACCATACTGCATTGCCTTAAATTTTCACACCAATGATCCAAATGGGCCTAGGTACAGAATCGATCTGTGTTTTGACAACAGGAAATGAAAGACTTGAACAAATTAGTATGTACAAATCTTCAGTAGAGGGGTCCTAGACATATCTAAAGGAAAAAGGTAACTTATCTCGAAATGTGACAGAAGACATAGGCTTTTCCTTTGTACTGTCATAAAAGTTTACATTTTAAGCTGAAACCTTTGTATTCAGATACTTTGCAAAGGGAATCGTTGGCAATCCTCAATGATTTAATAATGTTGCCATAAATGGCCAAACACCTGCCAAGCAATATCAATTTAGGTAACCATGTTGATTGTGATGTAATTTTGTCATTGTGTGTGCACAATAACACTTCCAGGAATATATAAAGCCTTTAATTGAAAGATTAGTTACAGTAGAAATACTGTGAAACAGGATACGGATGAGGTTTCTTCTGAAAGTACAGTATAAGATTACCAGTTATAAACACAGACGCATAAACGGGATTTTGTTACTTGGAATATTACTATCTCAAACATTTCTGTTAATTAACAGAATATGCTCTCAGTGCCGTAATGCTACACTGGGTAATTTTTTTTCAGTGCCACCTAGCTGCCATATTAAATTCTACATGATGGTTCACCACAATCGTCCTCAGGAGAATATGTATGCAAGAAAGTAGCTAAACTATGTACAGAATACGATTTTTTTCTGCCAACTGCATTGTTCTCTTAAATTTAAACATAATTTTGTTGAAATAGCTGTACTATGATCCACCTTAAACATTATTATTCGAATATGTGTTTTGTCACTAGATGTCGCTTGTGACCTTCTGTTTGGTATTTCTGAGATAGCAGTTCTACCATATAGTGATATAATCCCAAGAACACATATGCACCCATGGTGATAAACACCTGGCAGAAATTAAAAAAAATGGAAGGGCAAAGTCGAATTGTTATACTTGCACAGGTAATAAATCAGCAATAGTAGTGAGTACAAATACAATATTCCAACACAATCGTCAGTGCTTTGCTTCGATTATCGACCCTCCTTTACTACTACTACTACTACTACTACTACTACTACTACTACTACTACTACTACTACTACTACTACTACTACTACTACTACTACTACTACTACTACTGCTACTACTACTACTACTACTACTACTGCTGCTGCTACTGATGATGATGATGACGACGACGACGACGACGACGATGATGTGTTGTTGATAATAATAATTGCTTCCCTTTAGACCGTCATTTTTTAATTTCAAGTTAAAGTAAGTTTTGCAAAATATGCCATTTTTCACGAATATGTAGAATTTTATTCTGAAACATTTGAAAAAAAAAATAGAAACAAAAATGTGCATGTAAAATGTATGGAGCAAAACATACTGGACGGCTACCTGCCCTGGCCAAGCACCATTACCCTATCTTATCAGGGCAACCCTGCAGATGTACACACACCTTATCCTCCACACTCAATGGGTTAGTGATGGAAGTGGATAGGTCAATCATAATATAGGCGTCGTACTGTGTTCAACTAAAATGAAACCATGTTTTAAGAGTCCGAAGGTTGATGTAGAAATATTAGTAGTAATAATAGTAGTTAACTGGGGTCAATAATAGAATCATAGTTCATGGAATGGTGAGGAGATGACTAGACAGAATGCACAATGTGGATCATTTCCAAGACATTTATATACTGTTATAGATAGTCAATTGAGAGAGTTGCTGAGTAGGCCTCAACATAATGGGATGATTTCCTGCGCTGAACTCATAATGTAGTGCACATAAACAACCATATATCCCCTCACTTGATCAGAAGGCAGATGAGAAACCTTTGTGGAGACAACAATAATCTGGCTAAAAGCAGATACTTATTTTACCGTTTGAACGTACTATCAATAGAATGAAGGAAAGTGAGATGGAAGGAAGGATAATGGGAGAGAATGAGAGAATATAATAAAGGCGGGTCCACTCCAGTTTGGGTACCACAGCAATGAATAAGATAATACAGGTCATGTTATTATACACCCAACCTTTCCATAGCTCTGAGTTGGACGGTAATCTTCCATTCATTGTTGATAACTAAAACAATGTGAAACGTTTTGAACTATCGAAAAGCGGTTGCTATGCAATGAATAACCATAAAACCCTTCAGAAATGTTCATTTTGGTACATAAATCAATCATAATGATTGTGTTAACACATCCCCGCGTTGAAACTAACATTTGTGTTGTTTCATTAAGAATAAAATAAAAATCTGTGTAGTATTCAATTAATTTGTATTGAAGAATTTGTTCGACAGTTAAACTCAGAGGCAGCAAATATTCCTCTGGAGTGTGTATATTCAAATAAAGACAACAACTGGAGCATTCATATAATACCATTACAGTGAGTGTACCACAATCAAAGTCCAATTCATGGCTACCTTATCCACACTGATCTTGCCTATAAACAAAAATGTCTTTAAGATTACTGGATGAATAAGAAACAAAATACAAAGCTTCTTTCTTTAGGAAACACCAAAAGATTTTGGACAGGCAAGATCTTAACATTATTTTTGACATAAATCATTACACATGACAAAGGCCATGAATTTCCTTCCGTTTCCAGTCTTTGTTTAACTAAAATGGATTCAACCCAAATAATTATCATACATTGTTATAGTTGAACTTAGAAAGAGTACATATTTAGGAATTTTACCAGCAGCAAGGTTGTGTCAAACTTCCTTCGGCATCGTTACAATATCAATGAACTAAGTAAAATCATTATCATCAAAGAGATCAAGTGTGTCATCTAATGGGCGAATAAATGATCCATTTCAGGGAACTTTATTACTGAAATATAATCTCAATACAATGATATTGAGTAACATTTCTGTCTACCTAAGGCATTCTTATCACATGTTTAACTTATTACATTTTGTTGCAGGATATCATTACATATTTCAAAATGTAACAACATTACAATTTGCCACACCTTATTACAATTAGACAGTATCAAAGATTTATATCCATTTTTACATGAGCTGACAGGTCAACTCAGGTTATTTGATGGTCCATCGTCCGTTTTTCTGTTGTTCAACAATTCTAATAACCCCTTAGTGCATACTTTTCAACCTGTCATTTTTCAACGATACGCAGGGCATCACTCGTGGCGCAATATTTATAAAAATGGAAACTTTCTGGGTCAAAAATTGTTTTAGTTTAAACTGATACAAACAACGATTGGAGAGAACAAGAGAAACACAAAAAGAAAGAAAAGGAAGGGAAAAATATGTGTAAATAAACAAATAGAGATAGAAAGAAAGAAAGAAAAAAAGAAAGAAGGGAGGGGGAGGGAGGGAGGGAGGGAGGAAAGAAAGAAAAAAGAAAGAAAGAAAGAAAGTGTGTGTTTGTGTGTGTGTCTTTGGTCTTTTGTTTTGTTTTTCTTTTTTGCTTTTTTTATTTTTTTTTTGTTTTTCTTTTTTTTGTGTTTCTGTTTTTCTCTCTGCTTTTTCGGTTTTTTGTTGTTTTGGGGGTTTTTGTTTTTGGGGTTTTTTGTTTTTTGTTTTTGTTTTGTTTTGTTTTGTTTTTTGTTTTGTTTTCATATAAGTGAAACTTAATGCCAGAGTTGGCATAGACCAACCATGCTTAGAGTCATATGGCTCGTAAAAACTGTATTCTCATCTCACCATATGACTGGCGAAATGTTTTTGCCCTCGAAAATTTCACAAGTTGAGCTTCTCTCCTGGTTTGAACACTCTGTCAGTGCAGTTGCAGATGGATACAATCATGAAGACCTTTTACTTTCTGTAAGTAATATCTACAAGGGTGGATTGCTCATTTTGTTCTGCTGATGCCACAAATGGATTTGTGGCTTCTGGAGACTCTTAATCTCCTGCTGGAACTGATATTGCATCACTACTTGCTGGTGCCACTGTTACTGACCATAATGAGGAAACAGGAACTGGCTCTCTGTTGGGTGGGTGAATGTCATCCCTGGCAATGACAATGATATGATCCAGGTGTGTTGTTCATCTGTTATTGCTTGGATGTCTGACAATGTAAGTTAGATGTACTAGAGTTTAGGTTTCTGTACCATATCTTTTTTTCTTCCCAGCATGTTCTGCATATGAACAGGCTGATACTTATCAAATGGCCACAGACTACAGTTATAAATCCTTCTATTTTTCATATTAGCATTTTTCAGTCCAAAAAATCAGCATTTTAGTATTTTGAAATTCCGTGAACGGCATTTTACAGATAAAATGTCAGTAAAATATGGACGGATTTTTGTCATACAATTCCCAGCTCGTTAATTTGTGATAATTGAAATACGAAACAACACCTGGATGTCAGCTTTATACAGGTGTATGTACTGTACTCTTGCCAGGGTCACATCATTGTCCTTCCCCACCATAAAGTTCCCACCTGGCCTGGAAGACAGTGCACTTATATGACCACCAATGAAGCAACTCTGCGATGCAGCAAACCTGACTTAGCTCAGTTTATTTAAACAGAAGCTACAGCATGCTGAAAACACAGTATTTTCACAATTACGGACTATATCTGTTGGGATGCGCAACCAGCCAATCACAACTGTGGTCTGTAACCTAATAGACTTATCAAAATTTTTAAAACTTGTTTAACTGAAGCCACAACTTGTTTTCTGCAAACGATTTGCATTAACTTTACCAAACTTCAATATAAAGGAAAATATCAATTTTTTTGCAAGCAACCTTTAAATCTGAAAAATCAGTTTTTATGACAAATAAAATAATTAATTAAAATTTCGAGGAAAATTATATAATTGCATCCAATCAATTCTTTTCTGTCCAATATGAATACGATACACAATGGGCTATGATGCAAACCCATAATCCCTTGCCTGCATGTCCTGCCCTTACAAGGAGAGATCAAATTACAATGCCCCACCCCTTAATTTTAACCCCAAATTGAATAAATTGCTAAAAGGTTATGAATTTTTAGGTGAAATTGGTGATTTTTTTACTATTTATGGATAGATTCGTAACATTGGTCTACAAACAACATGACATCTATCACTGCTTAGGCATTAATGGCGGATGGGAGGAGTATCAATTACACCAGGTCAGCACCTAATACCAGTCATTATGGCAGTATTTTCCTGATATAATCTGAATTATGGCAGACAATGGAACAGTTTCAGTGTTTAAACATTATAAGCCCATCAAAGTGCAAAGTTTAAGACCAGTAGGTCACAGATAAGAGTAGCAGTATTCAGCAAATTATATTTTTTGGTACTTAAATTATGGAATTTTAACGCGCCCATTGTTTGAACATTAGGAGGGCAGTTGGGTGATCCAGCTTCCACAAACCAATAGCGCTATGCCTTTTTTTCTGCAGTAGACTGTATAAGTTGTGGTTTATTGACATGGTTTCTGGTGTATGTGCACATATTAGAAAGAAAATGACAAAAGTTTGTACAGTTACTCCAATATCATAAATGCATATTTGTATTCACAAGTGCCCTGATTTTTTATTTGATAAGCATCCAATTATCAATCCAATTATCAGGCGCAAGTGTTTTCAGGCAAGTGTTTAATGGAAGCTAACTTTTTCCCCTTGTTTCACTTTCTGAAACTCTTATAATTATATGTGGTTGTATGTCGAAGTTCAAATGTTTTGCCACCTATGTACACTAGCTTGGTAAAAGTTATAAAATTTGCAGTTCATAAGTGCTGTCATCCATATTCATGGATATAAATTGATTCATTTATGTGAAAATAATATGCTGAAGAACTCAACAGCTCCGCAAAGTCAGCATGCCTGATTTTAAATGATTTACCCCAGTCAAATGATACACACATATGACAAGCTTTTGTCTACAAAAAAAAAAAAAAAAAAAAAAAAAATAATAATAAAAGGGGATGGGGTGGGGGGTGGGGGGCGGGAGAAACAAAAACAAAACCAAAAACAAAGAAATTTACATTTTAGCTAAGATTTGTACAGCTCAACTGACAGACAATGCACATTTTATTTCTGGTATGCCGAAAATCACTTTGATATGATTTTGTATAAACAGCTCTGCATATGAATGGAGGCTGTAGGCCTGCAATGACAATGGCACAAAATTAAAAGTTTGAAACAGAGCGTCACTAAGTTTCATATCAATGGGATTAGCATAATTTATTCATATCATATTAGCATTGTTAATTTCTCATACACACCTATGATTACCTGTGTGGTACCTGTGAGGTATCGCTAAATACAAAGGGCTATGGAAGCTATCTATCTACCAAGCAGTCAGCAAAGGAGGCATAGCCTGTGCACTTCTTAAATGTCTTGCAGCGAATCCTGTTATTATTTATGCAGTGTGGTTCCACTGATAGGTGCAACATGTCTATGCACAATGATTTGTGACATGAATGTGATACTTCATGAATTTTTAGAAAATTGAGACTGTTAAACTTGATATACACAGCCGATCTGTGGGTGTAAAACTTCTTTTCTCCTTTCATAAGCTGGCCTGAGGTACACAGTACCATAGCCCGAACCATTTGCCTTGTGGTATACCGTCCCAGGATCATAGCTTGCAGGCTCCATCCATGTAAAAGTTGTTAGGATCACTCAAAATTGTCCAGGCAGCTGTCAAAAAGTACTGACTTCTCATTTTTAACTTGCTTGATGGACGATAATAGAATAACAACATGACCATGTGAGTCCCAATACATACAGAGTTAGCCCTAATAGGCCACAGACTACAGTTATAAATCCTTCTATTTTTCATATTAGCATTTTTCAGTCTAAAAAATCAGCATTTGGGTATTTTGAAATTCTGTGAACGGCATTTAACAGATAAAATGTCAGTAAAATATGGACGGATTTTTGTCATACAATTCCCAGCTCGTTAATTTGTGATAATTGAAATACGAAACAACACCTGGATGTCAGCTTTATGCAGGCGTATGAACTGTGCTCTTGCCAGGGTCACATCATTGTCCTTCCCCACCATAAAGTTCCCACCTGGCCTGGAAGACAGTGCACTTATATGACCACCAATGAAGCAACTCTGCGATGCAGCAAACCTGACTTAGCTCAGTTTATATAAACAGAAGCTACAGCATGCTGAAAACACAGTATTTTCACAATTACGGACTATCTCCGTTGGGATGCGCAACCAGCCAATCACAACTGTGGTCTGTAACCAAATCACTGGGCATGAGATTGTTTCATATCATGCTGTTTCTCTTGTCTGCCCTGTTGTTCCTGCCCTTATGCATTCAAGCTTGGCTTCTAAAAGGGTGACGTGTGTATGAGAAGCTCAGCATGAAAGCTCAGCTGGGCTTCTACCAGTTACTGTGTGTAAGGTGTTCCAGTACTGAAATAGTATATGTGATAGCCGATGTTGGGGAGGTATATTTGTTTAGGCTTTGGCAAGCATGTTTTTTAATTGTTGTACGCTACACTTAGCTTGGTCATTATTGCTCAGTGATAAATAGGATGCATATGTGACAGATGACATTAACCTTCATGAAAGATCCTAATTATCCTGAGGTAAGCTGGAGTCCATTACTTGAAACACATTCCTGTAGCAAATAGCCTAGACAATTCCGTAATTGTATTATCTGTGGTGGTATTGTTCATGTGTCCACCTTCCAACTATTAAAATGGCTGTCATATACAATTAAGTAACTGTGGCCATACCTGTCAGCAAAGTTAATGTGGATCCACCACCATGGGTGTGTTGCCCATGGCCATGCCCCAAGGAATGTTCTTAACAGTTGGACTTTCTGGCCATCTTCTCACTAATTCCTCAATGTCTGCAGTTAGTCCAGATCCATCACATAAAACGTTAAGCTATGGCTTTAATGTGGACCATGCCTGTGTGTATAGCCTGCACTCCTGGAGTAATTACCTCATACTTAGAAGGAATCACGTCCCTACTACCGCAAAGAAGGCATCCATTGCCCAGGGATAATTCGTCATGGTGCAAGTGGTATGGGTAGAGTCAATCTTTACGGACACAGCTGGATGGCCACCCATATATTGTGAAGTCATATGTTTTTGACAGGTTCTTATCTTTACTGGTGGCTTCAGTGATTTTCTGAAAGTTACTGGAAACCCTTGTACTGATAATATGTAGAAGTGTTCAGTTTTCACAGGGTCAGCCGTCTCGGGTGTATTAATTTCTAAAGGAATCTGAATATGAACATTTGCAATTTATTTTTCTTACTGATAGAGTCCAAGGAGTCATTCTGGCAGCAGTTATAGGAGGAAATCATGTTATGGGGCCAAAAATGGAGGTGAGCAGATGACAATCTGTAACCAGTGAAAAGCTATGCCCAACAAGTGCTGATGAAAGTTTCTAACTCTATATCGGATGGCTAAGGCTTCCCGCTCAATTTCTTTTTTTTTTTCTGCTGCACTCAATGTTCTGGGTAGTGTTAACTATTGTTTAGTGGATTGCTTTCACCTTGTCTTGAATTGGTTGAATGCCTTTTGTGATAACAGTGTGTCCAAGATAGTAATCTGAGCTTTTGAGGAACTGGTCCTTGCTCATATTCAAATGTACACTGTGCTCACTCAATCTGGAGAAAGAAAAGCTAATGTGGCCACATTCTCCTCCTCACAGCTTCCCAATATAAGAATATGATCTACTAAAACACAGGGCATTAAGAATTTCTGCAACGATTTTGTCCACCCTTGCTTGAAATACTGAAGGAGCTGTCTTTACATCATAGGCCAAACCTTGCATGTGGCACAGCTCCTTGTGAGGTGTTTAAAGTAAGCAGATGATCAGAATCTGTATGTACTTCAAGCTAATTCAAAGCACGAGACTGATTCACAATGCAGAATGTATGAAGCGTGCCACAATTTTGAGTCAGTTTTGTAAGGAAATCTTGCACTGTGTGCAAAGGATACTTGTAGTCTTCAATGGCAATGTTCATTTCCTTGTTGTCACCTCATACATGCACTGACATTTTACCATCTTTCTGTTTTGGTACATTTACAGTAGGACTTGCCCAGTCAGTTGTCCCTGTGGAGTATATAATACCAGATTTTTCAAGTTGCTCTGGTTTAGTTCCATCCACGCCTGACAATGCATATGGTATGATGCATGCTTTGTGATATAGTTGCTTGATTGTAATTAAAATTTGGCTTCGTCATTTGCCACATTCATATTCATTCATTAGTATGTGGGATGCCTTTGCTGAACATGTAGCTAAGACAAGGTGCCGCTATGGGCTAACATTTTCTGAGAAGTTACGAGTTGATGACCATTTATTTTGTCCAATACAGCCTAGTTCAAAAATCTACAGAAGAACTGGTGCACTATGGACAATAGCACTTCCTTGTGTTTTTAGGTTAGACAATGACAGGTTGGCTTAAAGGAAGCGAAGAGTTAAGACTGCGGAATAGTGGAATGACTACTAAGAAGTGGCTCCGGACAAAAAGACACAAAAACAATACAGGGGTCTGGTGTGGTGTCAGCTTGAGCTTTGCTTGATAAGTTTTCATGGAATCTCCCGCGGGTTAAATAAATCTGCATCATATTCAGTAGCTGGTCCATCTTAATTGATCCCCTGGCGGCACATGTAATATCTTTTTCCAGCTACGCTGTATTTTCTGAAGCCAGCCCCTCCCTACTTAAGCTGGGCAATCACCAGTGGCATAGTGGTATGGAATGATTCTGCTCACCATAGGTAATATATATTATTGTTTTGCCGCTAATGGAAAGATGTCACCAGCAAATGTCCTTAGCTTCATGTCCGTACTCTATAAAGGATACCTTGACTGGATATTCTTGTATATTTTCCCGACATGACTGAGACAACAGCTAATATCTGGCTGTATCTGCTGTATCTTACTGCAGAAGAACTGTATGCGTGTCAAGGCATACATTAACATGTATGACCTGTTTTGTGTTATAGTGGAACCTCATTAATACGGACCTCATTAATCCGTATGTCTCATTAATACAAACACTCCTCCTGGAACAGAATTGGTCAGTTCAAGTAATAGTGATTCAGTATCAACATGCTTTGTCAATCAGAACAGTTCACTTGGTACAAAGGTGTTCAGAATAAGGAGGTTCCACTGTATATATATTGCCACTACTGATAGTGCACACACCTTACAGTCCAAAATGGGTGTGCCTTTATGATTTAGGCCTTCAATTTTATCAACCTTGAAGAGATCAGCCCTTGCATGAGTAACATGGCCCACATGTTTGCCACCATTTTTCGGATTTTGTGCTCTCGCTTTCCCCTGAATACAGTGGATAGCAGAAATTACAGTCTGCATTTTTAAACTTAAATTCATTGGTACTATGCTAAAAATGACTTACAGCTGTAGCATACATTTGTGGGTCTATGTAATTTCCTCCCTTGAGGCTTCCCTTTATTTTTATTGATATAATCATGATGTAAAATACTCCCTGATGTTGAAACTAGGATATTCAAATCAGCTGTACTTTTGTATGTTAATTCCACTGCAGACGCTATGGCACTTGCAGTCTCAAAAGCATAGTATTATCTATTAATAACAGCTTTGACTACACTTCAGGCATGTTCAAGCAAAGCACAAACACATCCCTGAAGGCTTTAATGACATATTCCTTTCGGTATTTACACTCAGAGTACAGCTTTCGAAGGACAAGTGTAAATTCTGCCAGAGTTTCACTTGGTTTGCGAATATGATTCATAAAGAAATTTTGACTGCCAAGGACCACCATTTGGGGTTTGAAAATCTCCTCACAACTCTTAACAAATATCATCATCACCTTTTTCGGACATTGAATCTTGTTTTAGCTGCGAGTAAATTGACGTAGCACTCAGGGCCAACACTTCCAGCAGGTAACGACCTTTTACCTCTGATGTGGTGCTATTGGTTGCCGCAAAGAAATCAAATCATTCTATGTAGTTTTCAAACTGTTCGTACTCCTAAGTATAAGGTTCCACCTGACACATCCTGGTGCCCGTGATTAGGCCATCCTCGCCGAGAGTTGAAATGTCTTACATGAAATTTCATAGCCAAATAGTATCACAGAATCAGCAACACAGTAAATAGATTGAACAAGAACTTTTTATCTGCTGGCAAAAACTGCAAGACCTTCATCAACCTGATAGAAACTTACTTAAGTTGTAACCAGGTGGCAGCACTAGCTAGTGTCATGAGTCAGTGTCTAGCAGATAAAACCATTACCTACCTGTCTTTCATCGTTCAGCTTCCTTCCATTTAAATCCAATGTGTTGCACTGGGCATACGATCTGATCAAACTGCATGCTTTATAAGTAACTACCGGTATATCTCAGAGATTCATAAAATAAGTGAGGAATGTTGTACTAAATTAATTAGTTTCCTAAAACAAAAAAAAGGTCAAAAAAAAAACGCCAAACCGATGTCGCAGCTGATATATATATATATGTGTGTGTATATATATATATATATATATATATATATATATATATATATATATATATATATATATATATATATATATATATATATATATATATATATATATATAGTGAACCAAACAAATAACGCAACTTTTTCATTTGGGACTGTATTTAAAGTTCAGAAATATATGAACCGTTTTTAAATCAGTCTAAAATAATGCACGAAGTAGTGTGACCTCAAGGTCAAGTACCCTGACCTTGCCATGGGGACATTGTCATGAATCAAGAGTGACTACAGCAGGCTATTGTACGCAAGTCTCTGACACCTAAAATTAAGGTTGCCAAGTCTTTGATTCTGGGACAGGAAAAGGCCACATTGAAATCAGCCCAAGCGTAACTGTGTGCGAGGATATGAGGCTTTCAAAGTTTGGTGGTTGTGCTGAATCAAGGACAACTGCAGGATTCAGTGTTACCCACATGACTAAAACATTTGCACCTTTACTGGTTGGGTGTAGCCCCTCACGGACAATAAAAGGGCAGAATGGGATTAATTTGGCACAGTATTCCAAGAACTACGGGTCGATTATCAACAGTAGATCGGAAGAGAGGAATTGGCATGCTACAGGCTGGTTTATCTGCAGCAGAGGTGGCAAGAAGACTGCAAGTCCACAAATCCACTATATCCAGACTTGCTACAAGATTCCAGGAGACTGGGGCCACAGCTGATAGACAGCGTCCTGGGAGACCAAGAGAAACCACACCTGCACAAGACAGACACATCAGGGTGTCACATCTGCGGAACAGAACTTGACCAGCCACTAGAACTGCACAACAGACACCTGGGAGAACCAATAACAGAATATCTGCCCAGACAGTCCGTAATAGACTACAAGAACACCATCTACACGCCAGGCATCCTTACAGGGGTCAAATTTTGACACAGGCAAGAAGACAAGCCCGACAACAATGGGCTACTGCCCATACTCGCTGGACCCATCAACAGTGGTGGGATGTGCTATTCACCGATGAATCCTGGTTCACCCTGTATCATGCAGATGGTAGGACACGTGTTTAGCGACGGAGGGGAGAACACTACTCAGATGCCTGTGTGCTGGAAACAGATCGATTTGGAGATGCATCAGTTATGGTGTGGGGTGGAATTTCCTTCACAGCCAAAACCCAGCTACTCTTCATTGAAGGCAATTTTAACGTTGCCCGTTACATGAATGTGATCCTTCAGCCTGTTGCTGTCCCTTTCATTAGACACCACCAACTCCACTTGCTTCAACAGGACAATGCTCGGCCCCATGACGCTAGACTGACGATGGATTTTCTGCAAGGAGAAGGAATTAACGTTTTGCCATGGCCAGCCTTCTCACCTGATATCAATCCCATTGAGCATCTTTGGGACTACCTTGACCAGTGTGTTCGGAGACGGGATCCAGCGCCCGCCAACCGCCAGCAGCTTTGGCAGGCTCTTCAAGAAGAGTGGGATCGTGCACCCCGGCAGATGGTGCAGCGGTTAGTGTCATCCATGCGCCGACGTTGCATAGCAGTGACAGATGCTGATGGTGGTCACACACAGTGTTAGTGGACATGCCAATTTGTGAACTTTACAAATCAATGTTGCCCTGTTTATTGCCAGCTGGTCGCGCCCTCGTTGACAGTTTCAAGTTTTTGTTTTTCACATGTTATGCCAAAAAGACTGCAGAATATGGATCTAATTTGTTTCTGTGATATGAAAGTAACAATAAATATTTAAGTTAAAAAGTTCAAGGGTTGCGTTATTGTTTGGTTCAGTATATATATATATATATATATATATATATATATGAGTAAAGATTAACTTCTAAGTAGGTCAAGGCCAATAGCTATAATTCTCAATTTAGAATGAGTAGTGCAGAAGTATAAGACTTAAAAAAATGTATCTTTGTTGCTAAAGTTAGGCATACTAAGAGGCAATCTAATCTTTCTAGTGATAGATATATGCAATTTATTATTATTGTCATCATTATCATCATCATCATCATCATTATCATCATCATCATCATCATTACCATCACCACCACCACCACCAATTTCATGAAATATTTGGTAACATTGAAAGGTTTAATACTGGTGATGAACTGATAAGGATAAATAGAGGAAAGGTCACTGTCTTTTCCTAATGAACTCTTATCCGCATCAATTTTGCAGGCTAAAAAATGACAATAAAAATTTGATGATTTATAATTTTGCCATAATGAATAAAAAAAGGAAAGGAAACTAAAATTAAAGTGCATGCTGAGATTCGACCCCAAGTAAAACATCGGTGAAAAAGCCTGCGAACACAGACCCACGGCAGGTTTTGGTAAATGCAGCATGGATATGAAGCACAGTAGGTTACAAAGTGACATGGTAATCATTAGAGTAATAGTGCCCATCTCCCAATGGAGACTCTGCTTGATTCAAAACTTTGAGCAGATAAATTAAACTGTCTAAGCAGTCTCACCAAAAAACAAGAACAAGATTACGTTCTGGGGATAGGTAGTGGTATAACTGATGAATATGGAGTAAAACCGATGCTCAATGTTTTTTTAACACTGTGTAATAATATTTAGATGCTGATGTGCTCAAAACTTATGTTGGCCACCAGGGATAATGTATGTGGCACACTACTGTCTCATTATTATTTATCAAGTTCATAGAGATGTATCATACAAATACCACTGTAACAACGACAGACGCTGGCATCAATGTTCTGGCCTGCCATAAAAGCATCATATTGTTGAGATCAAACGTTATGTTTTCGATGCGTTTGCTTTTGGTCTAGTTCAATATTCCTAAAAAAAATGACCTTGCAAGGAATCAACCGTCACTTGAAGTAAAGTACCATAACTGGTGTGGATGATGAACAGTTGGTTATTCGACCACAACTTCTTCCTCAAAACAAGAAGCTGTGGCACAGTGCACTAAAGTACCGGCAACGTCTTGATTTCTTCAATCGAGGATAGAAATTATATTAACTATTTTTTGCTGGTATCATCATCGGATGCTTGTTAATTGTTAAAATTATTCTTCTTACGAAACCACCGTGCTGGTTGGATAGATTGAAACTTATATTCATTATGTTCGTATTATTGTATCGTGATGCATGATGTGAGGCAACATTTTACAAACTTCTGCTGATTTGTAGCAATACAGTAAGTTGCTCGCAATGACTTATATATCCTACTGTTCGTTACAAAAATCATATCTGTCTCTTCATTGATACTGACAACGTAAGTGGCCTTTCTGAAAATGGTCTTATGAACTGAAACAAGGGACATGAACACATTCGGTCCATTTTAAGATGGTGCATGCCAGCTTTAAGCCATACATCATGCCAACATCTGATCTCCTGTCAACGTTGATACCAGCTGCTCCTCCCGTAGGATACCATGCTGACTTGATGGGATTCACCATGCTATTCAGGCGATAATTCTCACTAATAAGAAAAATCACAAAATCATTCAACAGCGTTAATAACTGAGTTTGTTCTCCTCCATCCAATGCACACAACAATAACTGTAAAGTCCGCACAAATGTATCTTTAGGCAACAGCTCCTTAACTAATTCAAGGCCTGTCCTTTATTGTACATCCATTATCTTGATTAGCATATAACAGATCCAAACAGTTCATAGAATAGTAAAGTATATAGTAAAGCGCTTAAAAAGGCATCTTGCCAGGTATGACAAATTAGGTCAACAGGCTACACCAGGATTTCTGATAATTCTGACTAAAAATTAAATGAACTCGTGTTTGCAAACGCAGTTGTACCAACTGTATGGAGGCATAGTCGTAACCAGCTACATTGCTTTTTGTAGTCACTAAGCTGGGACATAGAAGTCAATTTCTGTGTAAAATTTACATGTGGTGACAGTCAATCTGCTGTATGTGGCCGCATTTTCTCGGCAGAAGGTGTGGCCACATACAGCGGATACCACCATACATCTGCAGCATTGAGTCTGTCCTATAAACTGGACATGAGCTTCATAACAAACATTGGAAGAACCAACAGACAAGATGGAACATCACTATTAACTCCTGCGTCATGGTGCATCACAGTTAACCAGATGTGATGTCAAGATATAGTAATCTTGCAGCTGAAATTTTAGAGTACCAACAGACAAAAGCAAGCGCAAACCGTTTTTTTTTTTTTTTTCGATATCTGAAGGCACACAAAATTCCTCACAGTCATTTGGTCAGGACAGGCCACTAAAAATGAAAACAGAAAAATTGCAATTTTTATTTTTGCATTCCGTATGAGGGATCCTTATTGCCTCTTCCCCCAATGCCCGCATGTTATATTTTGGCATCGATATTCATCATTTAAGGTGTGGAATTTCAAAACTTTTCAAAGGGGTGATGGACCTGCCTTCTTTCGTAGCAGAACACCACAGACAACGGCCTCTCATATCTGCTCCTTTAAGTCAGAAAACAAAACTCAGTGAATTCCTCGAGACGCCCCTGCAAAGAAGTCAACCTAAGACATTAAAACGCCTGTACGCCCACCTTCGTTCCCAGTGCAATTCGGTAAACTGTCGGATAGATAATAGATAATTGCTTGGTGAAATGACAATGATGATAATAATATTAATTACCAAAATATCACAAGAAATTTCTGTTAATATATATATAGGGGGGGGGGGGGGGGCATAATGGCCCAGCTCACCGAATTCAACAAGTAAAGGATCAGGCTCTGAATCACATGCAGGCGGAAATCACTTATTTGGTGTGTTTCCATTTAACGTCATAAATATGTTGTTTGCATGGTTTGGTCTTAAATTATGCTCGATTTGTCACACGGAAATACAAGAGTACATACGCTGCCCAACGTTTTGGAGCAGCTAAACATTTTCCAGTGCTAAACGGCTGTATTAAGATACACAACTCCTTGCAATAAATATAAACAGGAGGCCGGCGGGCCTAATGCTCTGCTGGCATATATTATATGATGTCTATCACCAAAACCTATATTTGCCATTGGTATATCCAAGATACACCTACCTCTCTCAAGCTTAAAAGATGTGTGACCTAACCAAATGGATCAAGATCATTGAAATCATACGCCATATCAGCATAGCACATGATCTATATATCCTATAAATTTGGCATTTCGAATTCAATTTTCCCCAGATAGGCCATTTTCCCCTTTCTAGGAATTTTGGCTCATAATTTTCGTTAAGTTATAGGTGGCGCCACAAGTATCACTAGCAACCGATTTTTTTCTCCTCTACAGTCCTACTGAATTTGATGAACTTCTATGAGACAATAAGGATGCTAACGTGCTCACAGCACTCTAGCATTGATACTTCGACCACAATATGACACAATACTGGAAGTAGCACCTCCAAATAAAATTAAAAGTTACATGGGGTTATCTTGAAAACTGTGGACTATATCGCAGTCAAAAACAAAAGTTTATGGACTGATGAACAGACATGGGTGTTTCCAATAGCCCTGCAACCTATGGACAGGAGAGCTAAAACACAATGCTGACACAACGAAATATATGGATGCAGAATGATTTGCCGCGTTTATTTCAGTCAAAAATTTAAATTTGTTATTTAAGGTTATCGGGGAAACAGAGGCTGTGAAATTGATTTTAAACGAAAACTTGAAAATGCAACAATTTCAAGACTAAATTTGTATATTCATTTTCATTCGGCGACTGCACAAAAATAATCAAAATTTTATAAATAATCAGACGCATCATCAATGGCGTTCAATGCGCTCCAAACATTACCTTAATGTACTTCCGTAAGCAATGGCCAAACATTTGATCTGTGTAAATAGAACAGGGAGCCAGAGTCATATCTGCAACTTAAATATATATGTATATATATATATATATATATATATATATATATATATATATATATATATATATATATATATATATACTTATATATGTATATGTATATGTATATGTATATATATATATATATATATATATATATATGTATATATATATATATATATATATATATATATATATATATATATATGTGTGTGTGTGTGTGACACAGGAGATGATGCTGGGATTAAAACAGTTTGCACTTGAAAATCCAAAGGTGCCGTCATACAAGATTACCTGTGATTATAATATCAGAAACAGCAATATGTTCGCCTCTCAGATATGCCTGCATGTTTTAGTTACTCATTTCACAGAGGGGTGAGCTGGGCACCCCAAGTTGCTGGACATGTGGCTTGTGTACTTGATAAATAGCAGCACATATGTCGTCAGACTTGCTGTGACATCTGTCCCCAAGAAGTATGTGTTTGAGGTTCATCACCCAAATTTAATGAAACAAAATATGCAACTCTACAGCTGTAAATATGTGAATTGATGACAAAATATAAATATAAACCATTGTGGTTTGTCACAGTCATGCATGAGTTTTGTCGTTCAGCATACCAAAGACTTATGTTTTGATTCATATAAACCCATTTTTTTAATCTTTCAGTCTAATACATCGTGGGGATAACCAGGTCTTTGCTTATGAAAAAGTTTGTAGGCCTTGAGTGCCATAGTTCCCATGCGTCTCACATGGAGAGACGGAAACTCAGTCATATCTGGTAGAGTCTCACATCTTAAAATATAATTATCTGCTTGGTGGCTGTTTTGCCACAGTAGTGCCAGGCCAGGGGACAATAAAAAAAAACTTGAAAGTATAAAAAAATTGGTATACAAGTAGTTTGCAGCTTATGTAGAGATATCTTCAAATTCGTTCAAAAACAATTAACTGCTTGAAGGATCTCATACAAAGGTTTGCTATGCAGGTAGTGAAGGGATGTTTGAATTACAATGGTAAATCCGAGAAATGTGGCTTCGTCGGAACCTTGAAATAAGGTATCCTTTATATTAAGCAGCAGATAACTGGGGCTTATCTTACTGTCAGATGATATAGCTTGAAATTTGTTAGGTTTGGCCTTCAGAAAGTTGAATTTAAACCAACCAATCAGTTTCACGCACTCCTGTGTCAGTGTGTAAGCTAACTCTAACACAGGAATGGGTATACAAGATAGTGTTGTCATCTGAATAGTCCAATTGTGAGCACTCACTGAAAAAAAAAGAAAATGTCATTTATGAGAATATTGAAGAGAAGAGACCCCGAGATGGAACACTGAGATACCCCTTTTAGAATATGCTTCCATGAACTACTGGTTTAGACGCTTTTCTGACACATTGGTTACGATTCCTTAGGAAGTTTCTCATCAAATTCAAGGCCTTGTGGTTTAAGCCACAGACACCAAGTTTTGTATTAGTAGGTCATGTGGGATATAATCAAATGCCTGAGAAGGGCCCATAAAAACTGCTGCCACACTCCTTTTGTTTGTTGAAAGCTAATTTCAAATCCACAGAGCTTTCAACTATAAGATATGGTATCTATAACATTCCCTTCAGGCAGAGACAAAAGGATGAAGCAATGGTGGCCCTGGCAAGGTATGATATACTGCACCTCTTTATGGCCATGGCGGGGTATGATAACTGCCGCTGTGCTTTGCCATGAGAAGCAATGATAACTGTCGCTTTGCATAGCCATATCAGTGTCTGGCATACTCTGCCTGGTTATGGACACAGTGGGGTATAATGTACTGGACCTGTGGCTGCCCACTCCAGGGTTTGATATAATGGCACCTGTGGCTGGCCATGGGAGGCAATGGTAACCTTCCCTGTGCTTGGCCATGGCAGGCTATAATAAATTTTGCTGTGGTTGTCTTGGTAGGGTATGATATTCCATACCTATGGTGGGTCATGACAGAGTATACTGCACTGTATCTGTGGCTGGCCATGGTTTGGTGTGAAAATCGTGCCTTGGGCTAGTAATATACTGCACTTAGAACTACACATCATCTGCCTGGCCTTGTTTACCCTTTTGTTGTTGATCACAACAGTAGTGTATTCTATAAATGCCTTATTCAGGTTCCAGCATATATAATCTTGCTTTGGTATTTCCAGAGCAAGCAAATGTGTTGGCAATGGTTTCCTCGTTGTGGGAAACTGTTGACAAAAGCTAGAAAAAAAGCGCAGCTACGGGCTCTCTTAAAGAACAAACACAAAGCATACCACACATCTCCAGTGCATTGTTGTACAGAAGTATATATTCATCATAATATGTGAGTACAAAAAATAGTCGGTTTATGCGTTTTATTACATATAAAACGCAAGTGACTTTACAATTGTATAGCTATTTGAATATAAATGATTCAATAAATCAGTGAACTAAACATTTTATGAGCGTTTTAAGTTGCTATATACAAAGGCATTTATCTGCAACTCTCTCTTAATTCATGATAATATAGAAAAGTAATCCGAAAGGTGTTTAAAAATGCCTTGACAATAGCTGTACAGTTTATTGGGGTTTTTTTTTTTTGTTTTGTTTTTTTCTGTTTTTGTTTTTTTTTTATTTGAAATTGACAGGTGCAAACTTACTAGTAATAGATATAATAATTTTTTTAGTAGATTTGGTGCAAGTGTCAATTAGACAGTTCTGTGATAATGACAATATAACTGCTTAAATCTTGATTAAAGTTACACATGCTTTAATGTTCCCATCATCAGACGTCAGAATGAACACCAACACCGGGCCACCACCCCACCCTCACAGGAGAGACTGTTACCCACAGAGCCAGAGTGAGGCCAGGCCAGGCCATGTTTTAAACAGTAGGTGGCTGGGGGGTCTTTTTTTTATTTTTTATTTTTTTTTTATTTTTTTAATTTTCATCACCCAGCGCAAACAGAAGAAGACATATTGAGTATGAGGAGGTTGCTTTCAAGGCTGGGTTCCGTGTCCCGCAACTTTAACAGGATTGTTACTGCAATTATGACTCATAGTATACTAATACCAATATTTCTATTTCTGAACTGATTTCTTATTGTCGTACATATTTCCTGTTGCAAGTCGACATGTCCATGTAGTCGCTCAAACTAGACAAACATGTCAGTCAATTGGCATCACATGACTATTATTGGAGGAAGTCTTGTACGTCAAAAAATTACAATAATATTCCAGATGGATACAGTATTTATCATTTATATTTTACAGATAAAGATTGCTATTTAAACTGAGTATTTCTCGTAGTATTATATTTATATATTGAACCAAATTAGTCACAAAATGTCAAGCCTGCTGGTATCAAACATACATAGTCTTGTAGTTGGCACAACAGAAACCCAACATAGGCACTTCGAAAGAAGACTGAATGCAGTGTTTGTCCTGTATTTAGCCATAAAACTCACTATAATTATAAAGCTGTTCTACCACGATGCCCATGTAGGACAACCTGCGGACATTGTGTCCACTAGTAGGGTATTGTCCTCTTTCCTTTGCATTAAGTCCACGGGAACGGAGCACTTCCATACTTCTGATGTATAGTTCTAACAACTCGTTCAATACGAAAGCATACATTTGTAAGCTGTTCCCCAGAAGTTTTCTAATATCAATCATCCCATTCATAGACAGCGACTTTTTCTCTTCATGGAAACCTGTACTTCCATTTAAGTACTCAGCATGCCTACCATATCTGACAAATCAAGCACCCCAACTGCAAATATAACATAACCAGGTATGTTATTAAGGAGAGCTAAAATGATGGTCAGTCGTTCGTGGTTTTTCTGTCCATCCACTATTCACATTTTTTACTTTTCTAAAACTTTCGACTGGATACACTTGAATTAAGTGGGAATGTATCTTAGCTAGGTCTCTATCAAGTTTGTTAAATCGGTCACGGTACAGTCAATTTGTTGGCAAAATCTTTAAGAAAAAAATGGACCGATTTGAAACTGCCGGCCTAATTGCTCCGAAATTGCGTAGTTACACTTTAGGGAACCCCCAGACCTCTTCTTTTTCGCCCTGTTTTCCAATTTGGGTATTTAACGTTTAATGCGTAATTGATATTGATTACAAGGCAAGTCAGTGGGGATTGCATCATGACTTCCCCTGCAAAGGTGTTACGCAGATTAACTTCAGGCTTTGCAAGAATTTACCCTAAAAGGGTCTTTATTGATTTTCTTTATGATTTTGTTTTTTGGAACTCCTTTATGCAAACTGCCAAATAGACCATTATTTGTTTATCGATGGCGTAGAGATTTTCTGTGTTTGGCATCTGCTCTCTCTCTCTCTCTCTCTCTCTCTCTCTCTCTCTCTCTCTCTCTCTCTCTCTCTCTCTCTCTCTCTCTCTCTCTCTTCCTCTCTCTCTCTCTCTCTCTCTCTCTCTCTTCGTTCAACAGGCTCAACTTAACTTTTCTGCTATTAATGGCTCTGCACTATGAACTTTCTCCCCATGTATGTGTTGCTTACTTCCCATTAATTGTTTATACTCGGTATTGTGTTCATCCCATATCGCTTCTGGTTGAGCAGGTCTGATGTGTTCTGCATGGACTAGCCCAGTACCTCCAGCGGATAATGCCTAATTTTGAAATATACAAGAGAGATTTTTTTCTACGATCTTGTAGAATGGTCTGCATGAAGGTGCGGACTTGGGTGATTGCCTTGCTAAGGAGCTATGATGATAAAATTCACAGGATCAGACACTTAATTATTCAGGTAGGATGCCCTTTGTGATAACAATGCTTGTTACACTCACTTCCCTCTCTGTGTTGTCTTTCACTTGCACATATGAATGATGGAGGCATTCCAACATGTGGACACATAACACATAATACGATACTGACGTCTGGGATGCAGCAAAGTGTCCATCGGGAGCACCAGATTTGTCCCATAGAGCATTAAAATTGATGTAAATAGAGAGCTCTCTCAGACCGAGGCTCGGTAAGCCATGATTGCACAAGGGACATACTTCTCGTAGATCCTTTCATTTTTTCTGCCAGTCCTTTTTGCTATCCCACCATTCATTACCTAGTGATACTTTTTACCCTGGACATTTCTGCTGCGGTGATATGGCACTGTAGAAGCTCGCTAGTCAGAATGTCAGTAATTACGTTGCACACTCCTGCTCCCCTGCCTGAGAGTAAAAGTTGCATACATGAATGACCCAGAATAAAAGTTAAAACGTTACTGTTTCAGCACACTTTTAATTACACAGTAGGTCCCTGGATAGTCACTAAAGTGGTCAATTAATGCAATCACATAATTGGTACCATTGAAACTAGTTGAAAAGGGACCAAAGGTGCTATAGCTACAATTTTGAAAGGAGTATTGGGCAAAGGCCCTTCTTGCATCTCATATGCTTTCTTTGTCAATTTTCGTGCATCATATATGCATGGAACTTTCGAACATGCATATATCTGCGCACTTTATTGTACGTTTTTTTCTGTGCCCAGGTGTCCTTCCTGGTCGTAATATCCCTCTGACACAATTAAAATAATTCATCCGTTTGCCATGACATTTGTGGCTCTTGTCTTAGAAGTGTGATGGCAGACTCAGCAGCTGCACCTTCAGGTGAATGGCCAAAACGTTTAAACTGTCGTCATCTACCGTCATTGCTAATTTCTCTATCCTTTTGATCCATTGCCTCAGCAATTGGATCCCTACATCTGACACACTTAAGTTTCTAGATGGGACAACCCCTGCATGTCAAGTTTATAAAAATATGACTGAAAGTTGTCACTTTACATTTGTTTGGGAACATATTTTCGAACAATGTTTCCACCGGTACTTGGGTCTAGATTACCTTCTTCCATTTTGAAAGAAACACAAAATAAGGATTTTTTAATGCACATTCTGATTAGTGAGGGGATGGCTTAAGAAATCCTTATGTAAAATAAGTATTGTAACATTAACATTTGGTCTAAAGTATCCAAGTTTGCAAAAGTCATGCAAAAAAAAAACAGATTATAAAATAATGAGAAAAAAAAGCCATGTTAGGAAGAAGAACGACATGAGAATAAGGCTGGCGTCGACAGCATATCCAAGTAGTTTCTAAATTGACAAATAATTATTTGGTTGAACTAGGATTTGGGAAACTAGAAATAGTGAAAATTTGAGGTGTGACCTGTCAGAGCATTGACATGGGTTCGACACACATGAACAGGACACAACATACGTGAACTAAATTAAATGTAAATATAAGATTACTCAAAAGAAATTAACAAAATCAATTATAATTAAAGTTGAAAATTACCTTATCAAAACGGCACATTATTACGATAGCCTATTGCAAAATAGTTGTTTTATCGCTTTGCACGACTGCCATGATCAATTATTGGCTTTCACCGACTTTTATCTAACCACTCGTTATTACCAAAGGGCGGTATGTATGTCAGAACAAATAATTTTGGCTAATTTGCTGGAGTGGAAGCAAAACACAAGGGGCAAAGAGATGATAGGCTAATACTAATGAATCAGCTGACTGTCTCATACTCTTGAAGGTGGCACAAGGACTGCCCTATGGCTTGGATGTTTCTCGCAATTGCAGATAAAACTCCATCTACTTGCAAGTGATTGCCCTTGGTCCCGTCATATTGTCATGCTTGGGGAGTCTCACTGACACGAGACAAGCGATAGGGATGAGTACTTTTCATTGTGAAACACTTTTTTGTGTGCATTTTACATATATGTCTGTAAAATAAATCTTTGTCACATATGGGAAATAAATCATTGTGGATTGTTAAGTATAGGGATTGATCCTATTTGTTAATGGTGGTCAAGAGTAGAATAGCAACGGAATTGCATTGATCTGGCCCAATCCCCATCAGCTAACTTAAGTGACACAGTTGCACACACACTCACGACTCCTGCTGTATCATGTCGCGACTGAAAGGATTGTGATGCTACACCATGAAGAATAAAACGTTTAAGCGTGAACGTTAGTCCACGGCGCGTGTTTGAAATTAACCTTAAGCATGAAACGTTTTCTTCAAAAGTGGGATATATACTCTATAATGGATATGGATCTGACCAGCAGTTTCAGATAATATCCAACACGCACAGCCTTTCTTTATTTGTCATTATCTTGAAAGAATCATAATCCCAAATTTTTTTTCAGAAAGAAGGGATCATGAATACTTTGGTAGCTGGTACATTGAGACAGATTTATTCTACCATAAAAATAATAACTTCAAAAATCGAGCCGATGAATGGCTGCTTAACAGCTACATAGTAGGAAATGTAACGAAGATGGTGTTTACCAGACAGCTATGTTGTATATGGTGTATCTACAAGCAAGAACTTTCTTCATCCAAATTCTCACAGACATCCTTACACACACACACACACACACACACACACATATATATATATATATATGTGTGTGTGTGTGTGTGTGTCTGTGTGTCTGTGTCTGTGTGTACACTTGTTTACAAATGCAAAAAAATGCAATAGGGTCCCATCATCCCCTCCCCTCACCCCCCTCCCAATGTAAAGGTAAAGAGAATAGACTCAGCAATAAAGAGAGAAAACCTAGTGGTAAGGAATATTTCACGTATTAAAGACACTGACAAATATAGTGACACTACTACACAAGCTCCAGGAAATGTGACCGGACAAGATACCACAGAAAATGCAAGGGGTGAAACACATCCCATTTTCTGAATATACTGCCATTACACAAATCAACGGACCATGTTACCCGTGCTCATATCACTGCTCCCAGTATGTTTTATGGTAGGATGTTTCAACGAAGGACATCAACAATAGCTTTATTTACAACAGCGGTGCATGCATCATAACCAAATGATACGAGTTCGAGGAATCAAGGGTGGAAGAGGAACTTTAACTCTGTGGTGTGTTTCTTTGATTGATGGAGAAATGATCTCCCCAAAAGTTGTGGAAGGTATAATTAATGCTAGTACCACAGACACACACAACTTGAAAGTTGTTTTCTTACTACATGTTTTCAACGTGCAGCAACCCATATACAAGTGGACATGGAAAACAGCACGACACTCTCACCCTTAAAACTGTGTATAGTAACATGTTTAGTTCTTTCTTGAATACCACAAGATTTTCAGAATAAGGAACGTTGGTAGGTAAATGATAACACCATTCATCAGCATATGCAAGAGAAGAATGCAATTAAGGCATTCGTGATTGAAAAATGAACTCATTTGAACCCGACCTGTTTTTGTACATGATTAACTAACAGGATCATGAATTATCACTCTTGTTTGGTAAATACGGAGTTGTATGTATCTTGATTAGGAAAAAAAGAACTTTGCTTTTTTCAAGATATGTTCCTAATTTCTAGAGACAATTTTCATCAGGATTAATATTATGGCTACTTCCAACAGTGGCATCAGTAACAATTCTGGCTGCAGCTAATTGAACATTTAGACATGTGGGCCCATGTTATATTTTGGTTTCATGGATTATCGCTCTATGTTCTTGAAAGAGATATGAGAAGAAAGACATAAATTATTTCCGGAGATTTTCTTTAATCCGAGATTGCAAGTATTTCAATATATTATCCATTGTTATTCATTGAATAAACAATCGCTCAATGTGTTTCAGAGCTACCCTGCTGATAACGTTGTGAACAAAACTTGGTATTGATATGTGTATATATTGTTTGTAGTTGCTCAGTTACTCTTAAAATTGGAATGATGTTTACCTGTAGTTGCTCAGTTTCCCTTAGATTTGGAAACATATTTACCTTTTCAATTTCAAATGCAATCTAAATTTAGTCAAAGAGATGTTGAATACATTTGCAGGAGACACTAATATAACATAAGCAGCTTCTCTTGGCAGACGCCCTTTGATACCATATGAACCTATTGCTTTAGAATGTCCATTTATTATTTCCATTACTTAAAATGTATTGTTATAGCCAATAGAAAGATGTTATAAGGCATTCCGGTTTCTTTCTTTTTTTTTTTTTTGTTTTTTTGAGCGCTAGAAGTGACAATTTGTATCACCAGCTTCTGTAGATACATAAATAGGTCCATCTCTTGGTATTTTGTCTCGCTGCTACATCCTTGACCGGCGTGTCAGTAGCTAAATTGTATTTAGTACGAAGAGAAACTTAACACACCAATATGTGTAAGCCAAAGTACCGTTTGAACATTATAAAGTCCGATATTTTAAGTATGCCAAAAACTGTTAAAAAGACAATTCTGAAGCCTGAGTGAGTTTCAAAAGGGCATGAATTTGAGTGACCTATGACCAATCACAATATATTTTAAAGCCTACTGATGAACCTTTGCTTGTGTGTACTTTTTAACAGGTTGAAAATGTTAATATTTTTAATTTAGATCCACTAGGTTCTAACTGTTCTCAAAGCAATATAAAAATTTAGAAAAAGGAGAACATTTTTAGCCACTAATCTTACAAATCTAATACCATATTCAATTGCGCATTGAGTCTGAATTACAAAATAAAAGTAATAAATAAAAGCGGATGTAACCTGTGTAATAGAAATAGAAGCTTAACGATCCCAAATCTCTGTACCTAAGTTAATGTTAGAGCGATAACGGGCCAATAAGTCGAAGAAAAACAAAGAAGGGAAATCAAAACATACATTCAATAATTCACACAATTATTGATGAATTTAACGTTGACCGTCGCATCAAAATAATGAGTTATTTTGTCTCTGTCGCGGATTTGTGTTTTTTTTATTGTACTCACAATTAGGAAAATGTATTCAACCTTCCTAAGTGTGGGTATCTTGGTAAAATCTTATTTAGGGTTTTACGGTGGCAATTCAACGCGTCATTATAGAAATAGAGCTAACATTTTGTAACTCACCGAAGACTTAGGTATATGCATTATACATCAAAATGTTCCTAATAATTTTTATATCAAAAGAGAGAGCATAAAGTGTGGGCAACATTGGGATTACATTGTGCGGACACAGTGATGACTCCAGCTGAACCGCTGTTTATACCGGTGTCAGTGTATATACCTTGATAATATTTACCTGAGCTCCAACTCTACATTGTCTTCCAGTATGAAGCCAAAGTATGTCTTCTTGCCAGCAAGTTATTGAAAATACAGCACCTTGCATTCCTAGGTGCCATACTTTATGTGTGATCATTTTACCTCAGCACAGGCATAATTCCCAAAATGGAACCTTAAGAGTATAAGCAAGTTCAAAGCCTGTTCATTTTTCCTATTCAGAAGACAATCGTGTTACTCTAGTCTCCAGTCAGGTAAACCCGTTGACAGAGTGTGTCACTTCCAAGTCATGAAGCCTATATCAGGATTTGGACCTGTGTGTGCATATTATACCACACTGTGCCAAATACACATTATTATTGAAACAAGTACAAGTAATTGTAACGCCTGCACATTTGTCATGTTAAGGGGGGGGGGGAGGGGGATTGTAAGAGTCTGGAAGTTTACAAAAATGACAGCATTTTTGACCCATATTGCTGGGTGTGACGGCTAAAACATTCCCCATTCACGCCCACACACATATATGTTCATACTATTCTCATTGGCGTCTGTTTCAATAAAAATGACAGCTGTACATTGTTCCTAATCCATAACATAATGAATTCTTATTTTGACTGGCTTCACCTCCCCCGTGCCCCAGTGCAACAAATGAACCGACAAAAAAGAACTGTCCCTCATGTAGCCAGAAGGCAGTTGGGATCACGTCTGTGGAGGCAATACCAATCATGGCCTCAAGTTACCATTTATACCTACTATTGACAGAAAGCAAGAAAGAGGTAAGGATTGAAACAGACAGAGAAAAAGAAATACTACACCAGTTTTCTGCGGGAAACCAGTGAATCTGCCCCTGCATGTCATATTATTTGATGTGATTTCATTCTGAGGTGTTTGAGTTATTTGACTCGATCACACGTCTGAAATAGTTGATAAAATGGACATAGGACGGTAGTTGGTCACTCAGGTATCATAATCCTCTTGATAACTGAGTGTGACTTTCGCCATTTTATTTTTTTTTTTTCAGGGAGTATATCCGGGTTAGGAGAGTTTTTTTTCAATACCAAAAGTGATTTAATGTCATTTTATTAGTTTTCATTAATTTGGTGGATAATTATACCATCCTGGCAGCATCTGGTCTTAGGCTTCAAGTTTTAATGAATTTACCTTCCATCTCGCAATCGATATTTCTATAGGTTGAAATCATATTGTTTGTTCACTTATTTTGCCATCCTTAAATGTTTATAGAGAGTATCTCTATATTCCATAGATGTTAGAATTTCCCTGGTGGTCCATTTGTTCTTTTATGGTTATATTTGTTAAACCTCGCAGCTTACATAGCACGTGGAAATCTAGGGCCTTTTTACCACCTCTTTTATAGTGTTTAATTTATGTTTGGATCGCTATTTTTGTTAGGATCGAGCTAGCCCATGATGTCAGAATTCATAACATATGTCAATACACGTTTGATGGTCAATTTTGTCTGATGTCTATGTATATGTGTAGAATTTTCTGTCTTGCTTCTGATATTGGTAAGCCATAGGACATAAGGTTAACGGTCAAAAATATTTTAGTTTGAATCCCCGAAGTAGTGTCAATAGTTGTAGAACCTATCTTCCCCCCCCCCCCCCCCAAAAAAAAATGTCGATTAGTGTGCCGTTTGTCTTGAAGTAGCTCGTAAGCAAAGTAATTTAAGGGGAAAAAACATGCAAGGTCATTGTATCAAAGAAATCGCAATACAACAGTTTTTCCTGCAAGTTTTGTAAATGGATATCAAATTCCCCTGATATCGAAACCTCAACATTTGAATTTTCTATATATATATTTTAACATGTATTAATTCATTTATAAAGCTAACAATATTTTTATTTAATTTTCTTGGTGGCCGGTATAAATTCTCAAATATATAATCTTTGGTAATCGTTCCCCGATATTCCAATAAAATAGCCTCTCCCAAATCGTGGAGTTTGTGTACACATATGGTCTTATGGTATAATTGTAGCATTTCTTTGAAAATATTTCTAGACCTCCTTTGTCACTCCAAATCCTGTCTTGCATAATACACTTATACACATCGATTTATCATAATGACATATAAACGTTATCAGGAATAAGACATTCCTGAAAGGAAAGTGCGCTTCAATGAATATGTTTTCCATGCAACCCATGCAAAATGCAATAGTTTCAGCAAATTTGGTCTTGATGGAATTAATGTTGGCACTCAAGACATTAACGTACTTATTATTTGTTACCAAGTAATAGGCTAGTTTATCAATATATGGAGAATGCTGAATGGTTTCTATTCCCCCTATTCCATCGTCATGGCCAGTGTGTACTTGCAGTAGATGCAGTGTCAGAATTGCCATTTATGCAACAAGTAGTGTGGTCGAGGAAAGTTCTAATATGTTCAACAGTCATCAAGAATTGTCATGACAGAGTAAAATACTTCCATACATGAAGAAAAAAATCCGTTTCGAGCATATATAGACCGGGTAAGGAGAAGATAAAGTTAAAGTCATTAGGAAAGGTTAACGCTAACCAAGAAGAACAGCGAGGCCCTAACCTTCGATTTTGTGTTCCTCATGTTAGTAAGGTGAACATGTATAGTTCCGTAGATTCGAAAACCTTCCGGGCCAGCATCACCAGAGACCGTTAGTGGGTTCCATTTTATACTCAGTGCCGTCCTGCTGCTAGCCAGCCCAAACAATGGTCTCTATTAAACTGTTTTATATCAGTATTATATAGGCAGTGAAAGGGTAATCTATAGCAACGGTAACCATGGATCATGCTTAGACGGGAGAAAGAGTAAAATAAAAATTTCAAAACAACAAGTTGATAACATACAATCAGTTCATTTATGATTTTGTCCAAGTCTTTCAGCTGAGGAAGGACTTTAACTTGTGTCTAATTTTGTGGCGAGCTTCGCACAATTTGTTCGGTATTTTCACTTTCATTTCATCAATACCAGACATAATTAAATTAATATGTCTACCAGTGATTACCATTTCATTTCTTGTTTCAGCCTTGGCATGCTTTTTCTCAGTACAACAAAGTACGTCCCCTTGCATCACGGTAGTAGTTTCGGAATTGATGAACCGCAGTCTGATGGGGTCAATCTTTCGATCACAATATTTTTTCAATTATAGTTTAGATTTCAGGGAGAAGTGCCTCTTTTAAGCACAGAGACTCTGTCAGGGCCGCAGACCACTCAAGAGACGGCCAGCCGATTTTTTTTTAAACTGTGAGAGCGTGCCTATCGTTGTGTGAGCCGTGGTCACTTCTTTTCCTTTTGTTTTCTCTATTGTCAGTCATGTATTCTCGATTGAAAACGACATTATCTTCTTTCGACATCTCTTCAAATTTCCCAAAACTTGTAGCGTCTTCGACAAGAAGTACAGGCCTATCACTAGAGTCAGTTGCCACACTGTTGAAATTGTCGGGGATAGAGTTAAAAGAAAGACTCTCAAGACTTTAAGTTAACATACAAGACGGACGTAGGCCTAGACCTGTGGCATAGATCAAAGTAGGTTTCATTGCATTCAGTCTGTATACGTAGACATAGCTCTTTTAGTTTGATACAGTTCCCGAGGGTGTCTCATAAATGGAAAAAGTGAAAAATACTCAACAGTAATCATCTTGGAAATAGCATGCAAACTCTTCTACCGATCTGCAACATGTCAAGTCTAATAAACTAAATCAAGTACGTAAACGGAAAAATAGCTATGCTAGAAACTCAGCCGACTGCCATTGTCGGTGTACGGATACACTTGCTCAGGCAAACCCCTAGATACCCCGCCCATGTAACAGGCCATTCTATGTGGCATCCATAGTTTTTAACAAACTAGTATTTAGATCATTCTATACTTAATCAATGGGCATGGCCTTTTTCCCGGGAGAAAACATCTTATCCTGACCAAGGGAGCAAAACGCACGTCTTATCAAAATAATTAGAACATGAACATTGGCGCATCCACCACACGCCACATATCCCCCTGCCTGCCCTGCGGAACATCTTAGCGTTGAATGTTTGACTTCAGGAATCATTTTTACCACGTCTGAGAAACGTATTCCTTCATCACATGAATCTTTAAAAAAGGGGTGTCTTTATTTATGCATATACGTATTTGGGCAAACGTAATTTATTGGTCAAACGTGTATAGAAGCAAATAAATTCTGATCAGCCATATTGTGATTCGGAAAGTTTTTACAACACAAATTATCAAATAGTTATTTTTATTGAGAATTAATTTAATCATAATGCTGCCTGTCTTGCATAAAAATTTTCAGAATCGTTTGATGATAAACAGTTATTGAGATCCTCTGAAACATGTTCACATTTCATACCTATGTCCTCATTCAGCAGCAGATAGTTTCCAAAACACCTCAAATATGTGAATCATTTTTACTGCCAATTCTATTGTTGCGTGTGTTTTGTCCATCGTTTAGTCTTATGGTTGCATTTTTATATACATATATCCATCACTGACAATATGCCACGCACATATATGCTGCATGGTGTTTGCAACCATTGAACACTGTCCATTGAGCAGACAAAAAAAAAAATGAAGAACGTATTTATGAAGTTCAGTGCACTGCACCAGAAAACTGTTATTCCTTCATAATAGTCATGAGCTTATACTGTTAACGGTATCATAGTGTAATCCCCTGTAAAGCTTATGAGACTTTCGAGTCTTTTCATTTTTTCTTTCCTTTTCACATAAAGTAGTCTAACTGACGAGACGTTTATAATGTCAAAGCCTTTCATTCACCAACCTGGGTTTTTCCATGTGCAGGTCTTCAGCTCAAGATCACCCTAGTCAGAGCTTGAAGCTGCATTATTCTTTAAAGAAGTGAAAGTAATAAGTCGGGATTAAAATGATTGTACGTCTGCGGGCAGTAGAGGAAGCAAAATGCCGGAACGGACCACTTTACTCTCTCGGCGTTTTGCCGAGAAATACCGAAATAAAAATATGGTCCCTTGGTTGTTCTCTGCACTTTTGCCAAGAAATGACAAGATGAGAATAAGCAGGGAAAGGACCTCCACATTTTTTTGGCAAGAAGGACTTGGACGTTTTTCGGCAAAATCACATAAATGCCGAGAAACTCCAAGGCACTTTCCTTGCCTTTTCCAACAAATGGGAGGTGAAACACCGAGAACTGGTAAATTTCTCGTTTCTCGGAAATTTTACCCGGGAAACGCCGAGGTAGGAATAGGCAGGGAAAGGACCTCGATGTTTCTCGACAAAAAGGCAGAAACGTCAACAAATGTTGAGGATTGTCGCCTTCTTTATTTTGCCCCAACGTTTCTGTAGAGAAATACCAAGGTAGGTATGGAAAGCAAAGTTACCTCAACATTTGTAAGCAACTACATTTGAGTTTTTCGTTTCTCCCTCAGTCAGATAACGATGGAATGTATCAGTGATTTGGCTTTGGGTCTTAATAATAGTATCATACTTTGAAAACTTGCACCTTTATGCAATCACCAAGGCTTATAAGGAGAAGCATTGCACAGGACCATCTGAGTTTGCCTTTGGATAACTTTACCTGGAAAGGTAGAGTGATTTGTCACTGTTCACTTGTACAGGACAAAAATTTCCCTCTCCTTTAAATGCTAGAAACATTTCTCAACAAAAATCCTGAGGTACTTGTTCCTTTTTTTAACCTACCTAAGTATTTCTCGACGCAAATGCCGAGAAGTACTGAGTCAAAAACAAAAAGGGGAAAAGACCTTGTCCTTTTTCAACGTTTTTGCGCCTTTGCCGAAAAATGTCGAGCCCCTTTCCCTGCCTGTTCTTACCTGGGCGTTTTTCGGCAAAAATACCGAGAAACAAGAAATTAACCCTTTCTCTGTATTTTGTTTTCCTGGCGGGGAAAGCTGCATGGCGTGGTACGCGACACCTGCGTCGCGTGTCGTAATATAACGGTTGTCTTCTGTTGAAAACCTTTTTTTCTGCTTGATGTAATGGCTGATAATTCACCCAGCTGTACATGCTTGTTTCTTTAGAGTAACCACACTAACTTTGTCTTTCTTTTTACGATCTGGTAAAGCAGAACACGTATGTGATCCATGGGCTTGGTTATCCCTTCTCTTTTCCCGTATGCACTTATATAGTAGTTTTGGTAACATTGATTTGTGATGGCTGTGCTCTTGTAACAGGGCATCTCGGATGACTTGGTATTTGACTGTTCGAATGTGTTGTGATTTTGATCTGCAGCATAACACAAAAGAAACCTACTTATAGGAGTGTGAGTAGAACTGGTAAGACAGCTTTCGATGCCATGTAATAAGTACATCACAATCGTTAACATTGAGTGAATTTTGCATATTGCATGTAACTTCAGTTCGTGTATTACTACAATTTAAAACAAATAAATCAACAAAGAAATAACTAAATCAAATTTTAAAAGTTTCATTTTTATAATATATTTTTTCTACATTCACCCAGAACCTAGAATGGATGAATTCTCTTAAATGCAGAACCTAGAATTGATGAATTCTCTTAAATGGTTTACGTTTTCTATGTTGCACAGTTTCAAAATTACTGATGCATGGTTATTAATTTTGTATTGACTTTCACGGGAAAATCGTATATCAATGACACGGTTTCACTAATAGTTACCATTGTCTGTTTCTTATGTGCTCTCCGTGAATTCCAATTGCATTTACGTATTTTTCACGGATTCAACAAAACAGCATTCAGAAAATGAAACCTTTATTGAGGGTCATGTGAGTGCTATACATACAATGCTTTGGGTTCTATCCGGTTATATTTTGCACATATATGTTTAACCGCACCTGAAATTTTTTATTTGTACCAATCGTTGTAACCGACCATGAAAGCTGAGTTTGGAATTTCATCATAAGGTCCTTAATTAGCACTGTTTCTCTCAGATTCCTGGTCATCTGAAAGCATACCTATGTAGTCATCTGAGAAAGATAGATGTTGTTCATTATGGCCGGAGGCCTGTGCTGGAATTGGGAGCGCACATTTGGGTTAGTGAAACAGGGGCTACACTATTCTCTCCCAAACTGAAAAAAAAGTAATATATTACATCTACATAGGAATTTCCATGGGGTGCATAGTCGTCCGCGTGAGCCACAAATATATCAACAAATTTTATATCATTCACAATTATTTTGTTTGCATTTAATGAAGTAAATGTTTCGGGATACCTTAGACGGCAATTGTGCAGTACGAGCAAATGAGTGATAGTCTATACATTAATCAGCTTGTTTTCACTCTTTTTATTCCCTGGAAAGAAGATTCGTTTTATCTAAATCAAACAGTGAAAGCCAACTTACAATATATTTATTAATGTGTGTGTGTGTGTGTGTGTGTGTGTGTGTGTTTCAGACAGAAAGAGAGGGAAAGAGCTAGATAAAAACAAGAGGGCTGTGACTGTCGTCTGCACAGCTGATCATGGATCCACAGATGTCCTGTGACTTTCAGAATAACTTGGCCACCATCAGTGTTTGCTGTATCAGTCTTCACTTCTTGAGTCATCATGTTTTAAATGAAAACGGAATGAGACCCGCTATTACAAAGATATAATTCTATTGTCAGTTTAACCTTCCTGTGTCATTCAATATACAAATTAACAACACTAAAGGACGTCCCATATGATGCTTTGTTATTTATGTTTAACAGTTTTCAAGGCCGAGGTAATACCTTCACCAACATCTAAGCCGTTGTGTTAGTTTTACTTTTCAATCAAATAATCTTGGAAAACAAAAAAGTCTAGACCTTTACAGAACTGCAAGTGTTCCCTAAAATAGCTTTTTATCTGACTTGTAACCCCTTTCTCTCGATGTAAGACTGAATCAGAAATGAATTGTGCCAAAGTCGGGAATTCGGTGTGTTACTTCCTAGCGTGAAACTATGATAAATAAAAGTGCCAAAGATTTCCCCTTGTGTCATGAAAAGTTTGTACGGTTGTCCATCCTTGTGCTTATCGAAGCATTAATGGAGAACATTCCAAGCCTTTGTCTACCAGCCTTTGGCACTGAGACTAGACCTCACAATATATATATATATATATATATATATATATATATATATATATATATATATATATATATATATATATATATATATATATATATATTTATTTATCTATTTATTTATTTATTTATTTATTTATTTATTTATTTATTTATTTATATTATCATTATTGTTTTGTTAGCATGTCTACTGCCGGCAACAATACTAGCCAAACAGTGACAAATAACTAATCAATCGATAAAAGATTACGATGCCCTTGAACTTATAGGGTTTAGGCTCACCCTCCCACGAGCTACATTTCCGCCGTATTTCAGAACAATCTGAGTGAAAAAATTAGATGCCGAAGAAGTCGAACAAGTCAATAATAAAAACGAAAACAAAGACGAAAAAAAAGTAACAAAAACAACAAAAAGGAAATAATCAATAATTACAAAATACAATATAAAGAACAAAATAATAAAACTGAAACTTTTGGAAACCAACATGGTGTAACAGTGTGTATAAAATTGGTATAATTGGTGAAAATGTACAATAGGTATATCCCCGCTAAATTTGACGAGGAAATTATACATCTTGAGCAACGACGGTCAGACAAACAGATTGACGGATGGCAGCCACAAGACCACCCAGCTGAGCGAAAAATAGCTTCAATAAAAAGTACTTTTCTTCGAGTGCTGAATCTAGTTTGATCGTTTTAGTTTAGCCAAGCATTGGTATTTGTGCAATAAATTACAAACGCAAGATCATAGCAATCTGAATAATAATAATAATAATAATAATAATAATAATAATAATAATAATAATAATAATAATAATAATAATAATAATAATAATAATAATAATTAATATTATTATTATTGTTATTATTATTATCATTATTATCATTATTATTATTATTATTATTATTATTATTATTATTATTATTGTTGTTGTTGTCTTTGACATTAACTAGTCTTACTGAAGAGACACCTACGTTTATGATGAACAGTCGTTCAACAATTGGTTTTCCGTATGCAGGGCTTCGGCACAAGGTAGTCTGGATCAGAGCTTGACCCTGAAACGTCGGTGTTGAGACTATGCACTGTAATAGTTTGAGATGTGAATGACTGCAGATCTGCAGGAAGGCTGCACTTCATGGTGCTGGCACCTGCTTGCTGTAGCGTAATACAATAGCTGTCTTCCATCGGATATCATGTCCTGCTTTGTGTGAAAAGCCGATACTTTGCTAAACTGGAAAGGCTGGTTTTCCTTGTGTAACCAGAGTGACGTTGTCTTTTATTCCTTGTTTCGGCAAAGCAGAACATGTATGTAGTTGGGAGTTATCGGAGATATAAGGTTGTTGTTTCACCTGTACACGGTCATATGGTAATTTTGGTGGCATTGGTTTTGTGATGGTCGTGCTCTGGTAACAGGCCATCTCGTGTGAGATGGCATCTGACTGCCTCAGTGTGCTCTGATCGTGACCTGTGAATAAACAAAAAATTAACTATGTTGCAGATACGCATTTGAATAGGATTAGTTTATCTACTCTTGTCACAAATAATGCTACAACTGGATGACACCTGTAACAATTGAGCAAGTTACTGGTTAAAATTCCCTTACATTATTTGAATGCACATACGATATCACTCAAAGTGTTGTCAACCAACCATTGTTGATTTGGCAGGTCAATTGGCGAATGTCATGCTGAAAAATTTCTGAAATGTGGTGTTTTAGGACAATTTTTAACCATCTTCCCGAATTGGATGTATCTATTTTAGAATGTTCCATATTAATGTATTACTCGCCCTGTGTCGTGTTTCGGTCTCACTGACTCTCAATTAGGGCTGGTTGGCAGCACTGCTGTCCACAGTTATTACAAACAGTAATGTTTTCCTAACATGTCCAGATCGCCAACATATTCCACAAGCAGTCTCGTCTGTGCTCATAGCCAGCCACACATGCGCAGATCAAGGCAACGCCAGCGGCTGGTGCAATTGATGCTTCATGCACTCTCAACAAATGGCGCTGACTCCCTGTTATATAGAGAGGGGAGCAAATGTATGTGTAAATACCTTCCTTAACAGCTGTTGGGCACTCATGTCCCGAAGTAGCAATATCTATGACTGTATTTTCAATAGATTCTTCAACACGGAGACCTGAGTCTGGTATCTCTTCGTAAGGAACATGTGACGTCATAGAGTGTGCTGAAATACTTGGCTCATCGATGAGGCTATCCGAAAGTGGTAATACATGATCAGTCAGCTGTGAGAGAGGCTCCCCAACTTCTCTCAGTGCATCCATCTCAGTTGAAGCAACTCCTTCTCTTGTATCTTCAAGGCTAGGTGAAATGCTTCCTCTTCCTGTTAACAGTAGGCAATGCATAAACGAATTATTGCATGTGCGCTTGGAGTGTTTGTGGCGGCAAGTGATGTGCGTATAATGACACTCCGGATTGATTTATGACGTAACATTTGCCCACGTCTATAGGTAGATAGTCCCACAGGTTTCTGCTATAAATAGCCCCAGGGTTGAAAAATAAGACCAAGACTGGTTGGAACAGGAAAATCACATTATGGATGTCTGTGCTCTGGGTAATTGCACATTATGCACCAATAAATTGAATCACTTTCGAATGTTCCTCTCTGGCTTCAAACAACATTCATGTGGAAATTGTAGAAAGAAATCCAGTTGAAACCACTCACCTAAATAAAGGAACGTGTGCAAAGTGATCGAAACCCCATGTGTAGAGTGGTTTGAAATCACTCTGCAGCAAATGTCGGGATTGCATGGAACTCCTGATTACTAGATGTTCAAAATTATGCCAGTATATAATATGTAAATAAAAACTCCCCCAAGACATATTTGTGCAATGTTGGCGGCCATCTATGAGAGAGAACTTGCAACAAGCTCTCTATTTTTAGACAGCTGTGTGGCTACCATTCTACAGACATGGATTATTTTTAGGGGAAGTGTCATTTCATAATCCTGTGTGCAATGTGATTCTTCTCGGGTATCAAGTGCACTGTTCTGCATGTACTAGCTCATGACTAAAAGTAGTTTGCATCACAAACACACAAGGGAATTAAGAGTTTGACGTTTGATTCATGACATGCAAGTATATTTTCATATAGCACTGATAAAGAAAGTGGAATTCCACGCCCAATAATCGCAATATATACATAGTTAATGCTCATTTGTGTGTATCCAGCAAGCCAATTTTACAAATGGACGACCATGACTTATATTCTATTCAAGTTGCATACCCCAAGAGGGAGTGATTATTCAGGTCGTGCACAGCTACATTGAAAAAAAAAACATATATTCTCCAAATTTAATGTCGGATTGTACATGTGCCCCTACATGAACATGTTTTACACCACAAAAGCCAGCTCTCATGAAATCGTCTATCTAAATTACGTCTACATGAGGTTTGTTGCCTGAAAAGGTTCAAACTGATTATTTCAGAGTCACTAATTGATACGGATAACATTCATTTTAAAGACAGATTCATGTAGTAACCACGCTTTTATAAATGCCTGTCCTTTCCTGCTTGTAGATTGATGAACATGGAATTTCCACTCGGTTTACGTAATATTTGTCGGAGTTTGAGAATATGATGAAACTGGTGTCACAAACCGATATCTTTACTCTTACATATGCGCAAACAAACTCAGCCTCTCTTTGCATTGCTTCCGCTTACATTATGCCTGCAATAAATTATGTTGCGCCACAGTTGCTCACCTTCTTGTCTTTGGGATGCGCCTTTCCCAGTTTCCGTCAGTTCTTGGGGTTTCTTGACAATGTCATGGCGCATGGTATCTGATGTGTTCCTGTTCCCTTTCATTTCCTTCTTTTCACAGTGACCAAGCATGAAATTACAGTCAGAAATCTTATCGTAAAGCCCATACTTGGCACAGTCGTTGTTCGATTCCTGGCCATCTGTATCGGCTGGGAATATTAACGGTTGTTGATCACCCCAAGGAGTGAGGCTTCTGCTGGAGATGTATTCTTACAGCAACGCGAGTTTGGCTCAATGCATCTGGTGATCCACGCCTCCCTGGCACAATTGAACAAAATATAAAGTGTGCAAAATAACTTAAATGGATGCATATGTGCAGACAATGTACAAAACTTTGGTACTGGCTTTCACACCAAACTACTTTGAATGGCTCATTTTAAGGGTAAACGTTATGGGGGTTGTCTCTTGTCTAAACGGCACTTATCTGTTACAAACAACCCTTGACCGGAGACAAATGTAGCATTTGACGAGTGCCATGTGACTGCTTGCAAGGGACCAGGATAAAAGAAAACTTTCAGCGTTGCCAATATGGCGGCTCGATCACATATTTCTCCATTTTGCAATTTTACAGGTGTCTTAGAAATACAAAACGTAAAAGTTACATTAAAGTTCAGGCATATAAAATACAATGATACATTTGCCCTTAGTAGAATTATACAATCAACTTCATGCAGCATTCCATAACCGCGATTGATGGGGTTACCGGACGTGTGCACACACCTACGTTAACGCATGCCACTATGTGTCTACCCTGAGCAAAACAGTTTATCTCTCCATTACCTAGCACGTGGCATGAATAACATTAAGGGGAGGCCTTGGATGAAAACATCAGAGATGCATTTTTTTCATTGTTTGGTGGCACAGAGCGTGCTCTTTGACGATGTTAATGTAGTCCATGTGCTAAAATCAGATCAGCTGTCTCATTATACTTCTGTAACACACAATACCGCGAAAATTGATGAAACAGCAAACAAACTCACAAAGAGATGATATCGAAATATTGTGTCTGCTATTGAATCTCAGAGCTGTTATACAGTGATAAGTTAAACAGCTGTTTTTTTAAAATCATTTTTTTTATTTATTTATTTATTTATTTATTTATTTGTTTGTTTGTTTGTTTGTTTGTTTGTTTGTTTGTTTGTTTATTTATTTATTTATTTATTTATTTTTTAATTTTTATTTATTTATTTATTTATTTATCTATTTATTTATTTATTTATTTATTTATTTATTTATTCATTCTTTTATTTATATTTCAGTCAGTTGAAGTTGAACAATATGGACAAGCTGTAAACCATGCATACATAGTTCCTTCACATCTAATAGGGTATTTTTTAATCAAGTCCAAATATGGTATTTGTGCGTTACAATTAGAGGCTTAATAGCGTTGTCACCTTCTCTGTTTTTCCTTTTTTGTGGAAACATGATTTGTTTAATTCATACGAATGACCAATAGCAGAATACGTTTAATGGCCAGTACGTACATTGCACTGCATTGCCTTTGTGGGAAGAGAACCAGCGGAAAAGTTAGTGATTTTAGCTATTGCTATTTTTCCCTATTACACTAGATAATTGATTTTCTATGTAAAAATGTAATGTTGATGTTGATGTGTAACCCCCCTTCCCCCATAATAATAAAAATAATAATAATAATAATAATAATAATAATAATAATAATAATAATAATAATAATAATAATAATAATAATAATAATAATAATAATAATAATAATAATAATAATGATAATTTCATCCAGAATTAAATGTTTCACCGTATATACCCGTATCCGAATCGATTACTGAAATATAATAGGCTACACAGTGTTACTTCAAAAAGTTTATTTTGATGCAGATGTATGAGTGAAATGACTCACTCATTGCTGATGCATATTGCTTGTCCCCATGTCCTCTGCATGCGCACCAAGTGACCACTGTCATCAAAGACATTAAAGATAAGATGCCAATCACACAATTTGCAACTATAACTGGGTGAAACATTAATGTGCTGGAGGGGATGATGCTCAGTGCAGCATTGGTGTGAACTTTCTCCCATGGCTTTGACGTAGACGAAATGGGTGAGGTCCTTAAAAATCCAAACGTTGATGGGAAGTGCAGGTTTTCATACGAGGCAATAATTCCTGGTGTCACAGTCATGGTTTCTGAAACACGGCATAAAAATAATCTGCTTTCACAAATCAATTTTCTTTGAGTGCTGAACCTTGACTCCTTTTTATCAAAAGTGTTGGTATACATTCAGTAAAATTTGAATACAAAAATCGTTTGTAAATAATAGTTGTATTGCATTGTTTTAGGAGTATATTTGTCACATGCCCAAATATCACGGACACACAAACACACACCTATATATGTATGTATGTATATATATATATATATATATATATATATATATATATATATATATATATATATATATATATATATATATATATATATATCACTTTGACCAACGCATCAAGTATCTTTTTATCACTAGTAGCCACATTGCTGTTTTAAAATCAGGGATTGCACCTTGCTAGCCTGGCGTACAATCCTTCGCTTGTGGTTGATACATATAATCTAGGATATTCTTTTATTGGTTGATCAGGACATGTCATTGTAAAAGTTTCTTCCTTAATTTATATTTGCATTTTCAGTCATCTAGAGCACATAACCCAAGACAACAATTTACCACCATAATGTAGGCCAATTGTACGGGGAAAAGGTTTGACATTGTACACATTAAGAATATTCTCTTATCTTTTCAATAAAAAAAACAAAAACAAAAACAAAACCTACACACACACACACACATAATAATCTTATACATATATATATATATATATATATATATATATATATATATATATATATATATATATATATATATATATATATATATATATATATATATATATATATTCGGGATTTCCTCTTACATGACATACAAGTGGGTGTTAGCGTCATCCAAGAATGCCCCCGCCCCCCTCTCCCAAGTTCCACCGCATGAAATTATTGCCATAAATAGGTTAAGGAATATATCCCCCATCTGGGTGATAAAAATATAAATATAGTCCCCATCAGAATTTAATAATAAAATGAGGTGTCATACAAACCACAGGTCTGATTGATATGTTTGCACGGGTGATTTAAGATTACTAAACTATCAGGATCAGAAGGGTCATATCGTAGGATAAGCAAACAATAGTTTATCAAAAAAGTGAATTACATGTTCTGGGACGAAGGAGCTCACACGGGCCTGGTATAATGATTTGCATGGGTGATGGGAGATTAAATAACCAGTATTAAAAGGTTCACATTGTAGGGACGTGCATTTCCTAGAGAAATGATAATTTGATCTTGTGCGATAAGGGGATTATAGCAAAGCCACTCTTCTAGTAGACTCTATCGACAAAGGAGTTTCTACGGTTCCACCTAGTTGCCTTATTTAATACAAAGAGAAACTTAACAAACCTAATTTTGTGAGCCCATGTACCGTTTATGTGAAAAGATTACCCAACAATAGTAATTGCCTGTAAGTGTTCATAAACTGGTTGTAACCAGTTTCATTTTGAGAGATTATGAAAAAAAAGCTTGCCAATTGAAAAAAAGGAACGTGCACAAAAGTGGAACTCTAAAATCCAAAAAATACTGGGATAGCATCACCTCACTTTCTATCTCACAACTCCAGAATATGTAGAAGTCTACAACTCTGACGTTGTCCACAAGGGTAATTATTCTACCTATATTTATACTAAAGGTGCAATGGTGTCTGAAATAATATATCTTGAGTACTTCCAATAAAACATGTAGTGCAAATCCATATGCGCCAAAGTAGGAACAGAGTAACCTCTTAGCATACTTGCAACAAGTGCGGTCCGTGTGTGACATCGCCAGATTACGTCTTACCACAAAAACGTATGAAAGTTTCATGTCTCACTTCCGACACAAGGCAAAAGTTTAGGTTGTAGTAGGAATATTCGCTAAAAGGGAATGACAGAAATTGGGAGCAAGAGATGGGATCCCTAGTCTTCAGGTCCACACACAATTCGTATATGCTGTAGCTATAGGGGCTGGACACTTGTTTTGTACCAGAGATGTTGTCAGGGATAATAGCATCTAACTTTAGAAATACAACACAAAACTTTACAATTCAGATGTGTCACTTCCAACACGCAATAATAATTCCCTGTATCTGCTCATGGGTGTGCATCAATACAGTGACACTCAGATATCTACGGTGCTTTCCTTTGGTAAATACACGTGTGATTCTTGCATCTTTTCCAACGTGACTTATCAGAGCATCAACCACCACCACATTTCTCCTTCTTGTATCGATAAGACTGTCATGCAACTTAACCTGTTAATGAAAATCCAGTTCACTTATGTCCGAGTCATAGATTTCTTTCCTGAAGACTCTAATATTAGGTAGATTTTTCGTTCCAAATTAGCAAACAATCATACCGCCATGAATAGATCTATTAACGGCAGGTTTAACGTTCATTTCAAAGTGGAAAAACATAATCTGAATCGACCTTTCTAGTATCATGAACTTTGAAGTCTGCCATCCTCCAACCAGAATAGGAGAAATACCTTGTATTTTGCAATTCAAGGCCACGGTGGACGAGACAAGAACTGGACCACGTATATACATCTGATAAAAACAAACTTCTGCATGCCCTATGCAATGGTACATTTCCCCATGTCACTGCAGAGAATACAAGAGTATTTTGTTTTTCGAAACTAAAATCCAAACTTGTGAATAATGTGAAGGTACAACAGAATTGTACCTAAACTAGCTGCCTGTATTTGATACATTGCACGCCAAACTATGTAAGCTGTAGTGTATGTCACAAGTAGGAAAAGATCTATCCAATGTGGAGGAAGCCAGCCTGAAAATGGTTGTTGTTAGATTTTACGAAATGTAAAGAGTGCATGGTATCTCGTTTATATTTGAACGTAACCTAGTGTAATCAAAGATTTCCCTTTACCAAGCTCCTCCAGTCATTTTATGTTACGACCTGCCGGTTGATACATTCCCTGGAGCTGAACTAGCCTTGTTCCAGGTCTTATATACCTGTCATCCTATGTTATTCAATGGGGGAAGAGTCAAATTTGTAGTAATGCATAGGCCTGGTGTTTTTGGTCCATCTCTGCAAACAATATCATTTTCAGTCAGTTAACCTTGTGCTACCACATGAAGTCCAGTATCAGCCATTGTTTTCTCTTTTGAACGTGGTGGGGCTCCACCTTGTTTAGGTTTTTAGTAACTTTGTTGATTTGGCTACACTTTATAGCATTTGTAATTCAGTATGCTCTCTCGGTTTTTTTTTTTTTTTTTTGTGTGTGTGTTTTTTTTTTTTTTTTTCTTTGTTTTTTTGTTTGTTTGTTTGTTTGTTTTTTTTGTTTTTTTTTTTTGTTTTTTTGTTTTTTGTTTTTGTTTTTGTTTTTGGGAGAAAGATTTGGGCTACAGCTGGCACAACTGGGGTGGGGATAAGGGTGGAACCACAGGAGACATTCCTTATAAGTGGTACAGGGACACTTGCGTGTACCTACAGACTTAAATTTATTCAGAAGCTGAGATTGTTTTCCATTCACACACACACACACACACACACACACACATAATGTAATATATATATATATATATATATATATATATATATATATATATATATACATACATACATATATAGGTGTGTGTTTGTGTGTCCGTGATATTTGGGCATGTGACAAATGTACAAGTCTTACTATCTTAATAAGTATTTACATGTTATCATGTTTACTCATTTATCATGAGCAGGCTGTTATAAGACAGAGCAGGTCAACCTAAAAACAAGACCTATTACCGCATCCAAAGTTTGTTTTACAGAACATAATTGATATAAGATATAATAATTCTGAGCGAGAAGAGTAAAAGGTTGCTGTCTTCGTTATAGCTTTATCATGACCCGTTCCAGTTTGCGTCCCACAGAACCACTCACGTAGACGTACAGCTAAAGGCAAACAGGTTCAGGGCCCCCAAATGTTGAAGTTACAAACTGCGAATTGCTCGCCATTCAGCAAATCACACTAGAGTTACTGCACCTTTTGACTCATGGCATGGACAATATAAATAATTTGGTGTCTAGTTGCCACAAATTGGCTGTCTGTTTTGCAATCAATCCCAAATTACTGTCTTTTTTTTCTATAAGGGGTACCACAATTGTACTAAATGCAATATATTTTTAGAAAAAAAAAAACAACATAGTGAGAAACGTTGTATAACGTCAAATTAACTAGCACGCAACGAGATCTTATTCCTGAGTATATAAAGTGTAGATAACGAATGCACCTTGTGATGTCCTGTTTTTTGTTTTGAGAAAAACCAGCATCAACATAAACCCAAGGTTTCACAACTAAAGGCATATTTAAACAATATACGCCTGAGCCTTAGTATCTAAAGTTTAAGTGTCATAATTATGGCGGAGAAAATGCTGAGTTTGTGTGTCTGATGTTTCACAATCATCACGCATAAACATGGCATACAGACCTGCCACGTACCATGTAGTGAAGGAAAGAATATTATGGGACTTTTGTTGTTGCGTGGAACCTGTTTTAGTTCATGTTTTATACTCTTGTGCTATTTCATTGCTAACGAGTGGAGTAAACAATATCCTTTAGAAATATACTTGAAGTAGCCTGAGTATTCAGAAAACTGATCTGGAAAATTATATTCTTAAAAAGTATCGTGCATTTTGTTTTCATTTTTTATGAAATGATTAATTTTACAGTCATTTTCTCAAAGTATAGAAATTGAACAATTGTGTAGTAGAAATCAATCAAAAATATTAACCAGAATTGGAAGTGAGAGCAAAAGGGATATATATATATATATATATATATATATATATATATATATATATATATATATATATATATATATATATATATATATATATATATAATAATAATAAGAAGAATAATAATAATAATAAAAGAAAACACAATGACAAAGACAAAACCAAAAACAGAAACAAAAAACCCAAAGAAGTATTAAAACCATTGGTTTACATGGGTGGCTCTGAATGTTTGTCTGTGAAGAAATTATGAGTGTCACATTGATTGTTATGTAGCACGGACAGGGCAGCTAAGAGATTGCTTCGGCATCCGCAGACAAGCAAAATGTCCTGGAAATGAGATAACGCCACAACGCTACCAAAAGTGTATCTGGCATTGGGGTTACTTTTTGCTTTATGAGGGACCATTGCCAACTCAGGGATAAATGTTAATCCACATGCCTTAGCATATGGGTTGCTCAGATCCTTCTAACATAGACAGATGCAGGACAATTGGCAATTTCGATGCCGATCTTTCCCAGTTTAAGGTTGTCAGGAGAATGCAGTGTTTCTGGTCAGCAGAACAAAGGTCATTGGCCGTTTTCATCAGGATAATGCAAAAGGAAAGCTGGATCTGGAGGACCATGACTCTCAGATGTAAGTAATGACCTATTACCTGGTACAGTTAGAGAGATAGGTAACCATGTTCCTTTCGGCAGAATGGCTTCATCAGCTGTGACAACAGGACTGCAGCATTGCAGCATCAAGACATACAATCAACAGGAGACTGGTGTCTGCCAACCTGACCTCATAGAACCCTGCCATCCGCACCCCTTCTACTGTGCACACATGGACACAGGCTGCCATGATCATGATGACTGGATCAGAGATCTGCAGGAGGAGGGTGACATGGCTGACAAGTCACTGTTTACCTTCATTTGCTCTATGGAAGGATATGGGTAAGCGTGAATGGATGCATGGTGGAACATGGCTACCAGTTTAAAAATTATTCTGGCAACAGCCTGGACTACTATACCATCAATGTGATACATAGCCACATACTGCATGGGATGGAAATAAGTTACCTATCTATTTTCAACGCAGGAAAAGATGCCACACCCTTGTTCAACATTACCCACGTGTTATGAGGATGGGTGTGGCGAGTTTGTTTATTTTATCATACCGTTGCTTGTCACGTCTCTTTGAGGAGGAAATGGTGGCCCTTAGAGGAAACTTTTTGGTTGCTGTTGCTGTTAGTGGGAAGCTGCATGCATCAACAGTGGGTGTGACTACCACCCTTCCGTAAGCATGCTTGGATCTACCTTGGATCTACCTTAGCATGCTGCTTGTCAACTTGGGGACTTCAGCCTGTAGAATTTTATTCCACTGGTCTCTCAGCCTTTGCTCCAGGTGGTCCAGAGTGGCTGTGGCTTCTTTATACTAATCTCTGATTGGACAGTCAAACACATTCCACAAATGCTTGATGGGTAACAGGTCAGGAGAATGTGCTGGCCTTGGTAACAATGGAATGTTGTGTTGCTGCAAATATGGTATGCAGCAAGGGCAGTATGTGGGCAGGTGTTATCCTGCTGAAACAGTAGCCCTGTATAATGTTACATCCGTTGTTTCACTCCGGGCAGAATCTCGTCCACAGAGAGCTGGCCTATTAGTGTCCGTTTCACACTGATGAGAGCTGGTCTCCCTGGTGCTATAATTAGACCCCCTAACACACACACACACACACACACACACACACACACACACACACATATATATATATATATATATTATGGCTCTGCCTCCCACACATCAGTCATGTTTAACCGTACCATTCATCCTCCAACTAACCTCTCGGCTGATTGGTCCTTATACCACTGTATCCTTCGTGTCGTGTGTACAGGATTGGAAGTGTTGCAAATGGCAGATAGGTGTGCTCAATTTGGCCGACACTGGTCTCTCGTTGATTGTGCACTGTGATGCTGCAGGTCTGCCACCACTGCTAACAACACCTCTCGGTGGAAAGAAACTATGCCTCTCTTGATACCGGATCAAGTGACGGTCATGCATCCCATCTGAGAGTCTTGATCGGCCAGATACTGCCTTCCTCTTGCGTCATCTACTTCCCTGGGTCCCAATGCCTTTTTTACCAATAATCTGGAGCACCACATCGTCTTCGCAACACCCTGCTGCGAAAGGCCAGCTTCCAATATTACAATGATTCTGCCCCTGTCAAATTCAGGCAGTTACAAGCGACCTGTACAACTTGGTATTATGAATTCTCGATGATCCAAGTAGTGCCATGGCACCCTATAAACCCCATAAGCACCCCAATGCAAGACACAATTTCTGGATTTCGCTGGCTGTTGTATTGTTTTCAGGACATTTTGTGTGTGTGTGTGTGTGTGTGTGTGTGTGTGTGTGTGTGTGTGTGTGTGTGACTGCTCAGGCATACCCTAAACTACCCTGCTGATGGTACATAATGTGAAATGTGACACCCATATTTTTCATATAAAGGTATTTTAAAACCTATATAAAATCAACCGGACTGGGGGTGACATCTTTTTCACAGCACTTGGACCTGTGACTCCTAACACTGCGCCCAGGTAACCCCCGAAGGCAGTTCCAACTCAGACCGTTCCAACATACAAAATCCCATTATGGTTTACTAATTTTCCTAAAAATCTTAATGGGTAATGGTCCAATTAACGGCACTATGACAATGACCAGTCCAAGTCAACCAAACACACCCACAGCCTGGATCCTACCTAAACACGATTTTGTCATCTTAAATAAAAACTATGCAGACATTTCAGCACTTTTGGCATCTAAACAGAATTCACATTAATGATGGAATGGATCTAGCAAAGGAAGTCAAGATCACCAGAACATGACATCAAACCTTCGCCTTATCAAGATACATAACTCTACAGACTTCCAGTCAGTTTTGCCAAATGCTCTTTGGGTTATGTCTCTCCTTGGTGAACAATATCGTCCTCGTTCTATGGGGAGACATGGTAAGAAAATTTCATGTCGTTTCTTCGTAAATCTACTTTAATGTAAATTTAAATAGGGGTTTGGTTTTACAAGTTCTTACTCTGTCTGAAGCTACGAGAGACTCTACGTTGGTTATATATTCGCAATATATGTTTGATAATTTCCATTGCAAAGTAGACGATGACTTCCAGTAATTTTAGTTATTGAATGTTGCAGAAAGTTTTGGAAGGCGTGACAAAGAGAGTATGACGGCAGCCACAGTATGCATTTTGTGTGCCTGTGCATACCTTATAGCAGGTAATATTTACTATGATCATATCCCGAAAGCTTCAAAGGTAATCTTTGGTACATAAACCAATTTTCTGTTTGCGTTAACGCTTGCCAATTAACATGATCAGGATGATAACTCCCCCACTGATTGAAGACTCTCATGCCTACTGCGACATATTTTTTAAAAATAAAATACGTAATGAAATTTGGCGTTAGCGTTATATGCCATAGTAGTTTAACTGTTTCAAAGTCATATCAGAGTCACAAGTTGCGGTCCAGTCTAATTTTGAAGAGGCGTCAGTAGCATAAACTTAACCACCACCATCAACAAAGTCGTCAAAAGAAAGAATCGACATTTAGATCTAGGCTTACCGCCTTTGGCGAAGTCTTCCCCAGGCTCCATATATGTGACCAAATCCCTTTAAAATTGTGTCGTCTGTATAAAGAAATAAACTAACCATTATGTATGTTATTTAGCAAGCTATATTTCTTCTCCAGGTGGAACAGAAGCATATAATATCAAAGGCCATCTAGGGCATATACATATATCCCTTTTCTCTATCCGTTTGTGTTAACACTTGGCACTTAATATGATCAGGATAATAACTTGCCCACTGAGTGAAGAACCTCATGGTTTCTGCGACATACCTGTTACACATAAAATGTGTTACGCAGTTGGATTCGACGTTATATGACTTCGTAGTTTAACTTTTTATCAGGCATATATGAGTAGCAGTTTTTCGTCGAGTCTAAGTTCAATGGGGCTTCAGCCGCATGAACCAAGTCACTTACATCAACAAGTTGTCAAAGTAAGAGAATCAGCATTTTGACAAACGCTGATCTTCTTTGGAGAATTCTTTCGCAGGCTTCATATAGGTAGCAAATCACATTATAATTTTATCTCTATAAATAAATAGATTATATAATTATGTATGTTAGTTACGGGCCATATCACTTGACACGCGTAACGACATTTGACGTGGGGGGGGGAGGGGGGTCACCACCTATTGACTTTAATTTGTTCAAAGAGTGTCAAAGAATATAAAAGTGATAGAGAAAATCTGCAAACGAAGCGAGTTCCAGGTCGACCTATATTACAATACAAAAACAGAATACATTATGTTGGGGCATTACCATCCCTATATAGCCCTTATGTTACTGGTGCATTTATCAAATATGCTAAACTGAGATTTTATACCATTAAATTTATTATAGATATATGACAACTGTGTTTTTGAAACCGGAATAGGGTCTCATATCCTGTACTTTTATGAAATAATTATGCGTGAATGCTCCAAAGAGGTTTTAGGAGAGTAAACGCCAGTCAACAATTTTTCTTGGAGCACTTCAGGCATTAAGCATCCTGAATGTGCCCTGGAAAGCTGTTGAGGAATGTATAGAATAATGATATAGCAAAAAAAAAAAAAAAAAACAAGAAAAAAAAAAAACAAAAAAAAAAAAAAAAAAAAAAAAAAAAAAAAAAAACAAGATGAAAATAAAACACACTTCGACAGTATTTCCATCCTTTATTTGTTTCATTGCAGCTAGGGTAAAATGTGGATTCATCCATTCTATGCGTACGCATATACACAAGCCAACATTTCAAACAGGGGTGTAGGTGTATACTCTCCAGGTCATAGATGCTCAGTATAAAAAAGCTAAAGAACTATAGGTACTAAGCCGTACTTTTAATACAGTAACAAAACTGTACATCAACGCTTTCACTGTTATAAGCGACGTTGGAACTGAAGATGAATCATACCCATGACTTTATTTGACATTCAAATTCTACATGGAAAGCCCTTTAATTCAAGAACGAGCATGCCTAGTCTTAACTCAGTAATAAAAACCATGGTCTCAGTCGACAGATTTTCTTGGCGCACCTTGCGCGTAGTGCGCAAAGTCTCCTATGGCAAGCTGTTGACTCAGTCCCAAAAGAAAGAGAAATTTGTCTTTTTTTTTTTTTTTTTTGTCCTACTGGGTATACTATAAAGAGGGTTTCTCTTTTTAGTAAAGTGTCAGATATTTAAATTAGAAGCAGCTAAGACCCCTTCTTACACTCTCTCTCTATTGTGCAGAGAGACCTTTATGTATAACTTAATGGTGAAGTCCTGCACATTATCTCTTTACTAATAAAGGTTTTATGGCCAGCTGCAAATTAATGCGTTTGAAGTTGCACATTGGTTTTTAACGACCCTTTGGTTTTCTTAAATCCACATCCTTTTTATGTAAGGCTTACTTGTAGTCAGCCAAAGTGCGTCCACATGCCTAACGTGTGCTGTCTGGCAAGGCCAGAAACAAACCCGCGATTGCATCATAAAGATTGTAGGTGAAAAGATACTCAATGTAAATTTTCTTAAATGAGTATTAGATCAAATGTATAAACTCGATGTCGGGCTTCCTGATAAATAAAAGACCAGTCTTAGGCCTTTGTATTTATAGGTCAACAAAAATGGTCCAAAGCAGACTCATGGTGCTCAAAGAAAAGATCTGTTGCGTGTCAAGGAGTTTCACGCAGGTTCGCTTTTGACGTTAAGGGGGGTGGGGGGGGGATGGATTGTGTAAAAGTCGAATGCCAAATGCCGTTAGGATTGACAATTGACATGTCTTCTTAACAAGCTATTTTTTTAACTTCTCCAGATGGAACGGAAGCATTTGATATCATTGGAGAAAGAATCACAGGAGAATACAATGGACGTGCATCAATGAGGTGTTCACTTGTCCCAACTACGCTGCAAATACAAGTGATTGAATGGCGCAAAGGATCGCGACCTTTCGATCCGCCCGTATACATTGCTTCACAAAGATATCCACCGAAGGATATACGCAGAGGATCATTTAAGGGTAGAAATATCACAGGAAGCTTCAGCCGGGATTTTAATACTTATGACCTCTCCATTTCGTTAACAACACCCAGCGACTTTGCTAACTATTCTTGCCATATCAAACCAAGAGATCTAATTGCTTATAAATACAGGTTTATCGAACTGACCCTGGTAGGTAAGTAAGCCTTCCTTTTGTGAACTGTTTGTTTTCGACACGACTGGTGATTATTTTCACGTTATGCAGTTGGGGCAAACAAAAATGAACTGATATTCCTGTTCTGAGCAATAGTCTGTAAGTTCAGTGTGGGTTTTTAAGATTTTTTTTTTTTTTTTTTTTTGTCTATCAAATGATATTGTTGTTCATTATCCCGAATAAGACGAAGTAGTTGGAAGCTAGAACTCAGAGTAGCCACAATGAAATCATTGAAGTAACTTGATAGCGATATGCATACTCACATGTCATGGCTCATATACAAACGAAAAAGCTAATATATATATATATATATATATATATATATATATATATATATATATATATATATATATATATATATATATATATGTAGAGAGAGAGCGAGAGAGAGCGAAAGCGAGAGAGAGAGAGAGAGAGAGAGAGAGAGAGAGAGAGAGAGAGAGAGAGAGAGAGAGAGATCAATACTTGCATGGTATAAGAGGGGAGACCTGTCAGTGTTCCAGTGTTCATGTAAAATTATCAAATGTAGAAGGATTAAGGCCTTATCAATTAAAACGTAGGCACACTACAGTGGTCATGAATAGTTGAAGAGAAAATCATCATCATCATCATCATCATCATCATCATCATCATCATCATCATCATCATCATCATCATCATCATCATCATCACCATCATCATCATCATCATCATTGTCGTCGTGGTGGTGGTGGTCGTCGTCGTCTTCGTCGTCGTCACCATCATCATCACCACCACCATCATCATCATCATCATCATCATCATCATCATCATCATCATCATCATCATCAGTAGCAGCAGCAGCAGCAGCAGCAGCAGCAGCAGCATCACCGTCATCATATTTCCATTACTTTTGCAATCTGCGATTTTAGGGGCCAAAAGGATCTCCGGAGAATTAGAGCCTTAAATAGAAGACCCCTGTGAGCGAGTCGCATCCAAACTGAACAGTTACTTTGCGCAAGAGAACATTTTCATTCCTGTTGATGATTTGTGACTTACTTTGCCTCTTACGATTTATGGAAACGTAAAGATGCACGATCAAAGGCATATATTATCTTAATGACCAATAGCTGTGGTATTGTATTGTATGTATTGTATGGCGATATAATTCACTGAAAGTCAAACAGAAGAGTTAAAAATAGAAAATGCAAATGCAGAGAGGGTAGCAAATCAGATGATTCCGCAATGAAAAAATTTATAAGAACAATTGAGATTCTCAATTGAGGAAAGAAAATCCCATGTCATTTATATTACAGCCAAGGTGACCGAGGTCCATACGAATGGTCACTGAATAAGACACAAAGCCAAATTTGAATTTGATAAATTTTTCGCACACAAAAATTCATTAAAAATCTCCAAAGTATTACTTCAAAAAAACGGTAACAGATGATGCATTTTACACAAGATTTGGTATTGACTTCCAAACACCCGGGAAATTCACCCGCTCATTTTTGATCAGGATGTATATATTGAGCAGGTCATGTAATATAATTACGTACAAGCGACACTTCAGTAAACATACGTCGGAATAGGCCAATAGCAAGGAAAACCGTCTCAATATGCAGGAGAAACCCAACTGGTTAATTCCAAACTTTAAAGTTTTTTCTTCTTTTTTTTTTTTTTTTTTTTTCACTTTCAACAATTTTTGTATGGTGCTAGCGTATGGACTGGGTATAATTGTATCGCATAAAAAATAAAGTGCGCCAATGTATGATATAGCTGTGCACTACATTTATCAAATTGCGATTGATGATGATTATCAAAAACAAAAACAAAACAAAACAAAAAAAAAAAAAACAAAAAAAAAACAAAAAATAAAAAAAATAAAAAACAAAACAAAAAAATATATTCAGCTTTTGGTACGATATTTGGATATTCAAATTTGTTGAAAAGAGCTTAAGATGCCAGAATGGTTTGGTCTATGACGGCTGTGCCGAAAAAAAATCACAAAATGACTTTTGTTCTCTATCTGAAAGATAACTCCTAAAGTATGTGGTCACCAAATATTGTTTAAAAAAATCAATATTTATATGCGAAAATTGATGAAAAACAGTGACAAGTTTCAGCAGACCACTGCACGGGGATCTTCTGTCTACTTTGGTAAGGTAATGGTCGACGATGTTTGAACAGTCATCAGCCGTGCTGACCGGCCCCTGGCAACGACAAAGTCACATGACCACAGGGCCAAAATGGTGGCATTCTTGATTGAATGCACATATCAGTCGAGGAGAGACACACCAAAGGAACAAGTGCCGCTTAAAGAACCATTTTTTTTTTTTTTTGCTGTTACAGTGACTTATGACATTATTGGCGATCAAGAGGCATTTTGCACCATGTGAATTTATCTAAAAGGCGCCATAACTGCGTCACAACAGCTGGTCAACTTGACAACAAGGCTCCATCCTTCCGACTTCAAAGTTTGTCCTAACTTAACATGATCAAACACATTGCGTCACTGAACAATGGGCATTATAACGGTGTTCGCTAATGAATTTAATGTTTTCCAAGCTATTGTGAGCCATCTATTTGATAATGTTCACTGGGGGCATATATGTGATTTCAGCCATTTTTGGCCAACCAAGGAGGCTACGCGAAAGGAGAGTCCACTCTGGCTTTTTCGCCAGGGCGATCATCTTAGAAGCGGCAATGGGATTGTTGGATAGCGATCTGATAGGCACACATGGGGGGAAAATAAACCCGTGCATGTGTACTATGTGGTCCGGCCACTTTGGGCTTTCAATATCGCGCATACTCACACATACTGTATTCCAGCTTTGAAACCCGAGGAACATATTTCAACTTAAATTCAAATGAATCAGTGGATTTGATATTTCATAAGTCCCAGCAGCACCCTTAGCACGTTGTTTTATTGTAGACAAACTTCAAAACTTCCGATTGGTTATTTCCATTCTGTGTTTTAAAAGATTATTTGTCTCTCAAGAGGATTACAATCTAACAACCCCCCCCCTCCCTGTTTTTGTCGCAATTTGAATAATAAAGTCCGCAATTTACACAAAAACCAGGTAACTTCTCCGTTTGCGGCTTCAATGTTTCTCCTCGACTGCCATGATATTTTACGCCAATGGAAAGCTCAGGAGTTTGTCTCTTTTTGTAACAAGCTCTCCAATCGGTTAGAAATAAAGAATTCCTGGGATATTTCCTAAACATAGCTTAAAATTCGTGAGTATTTTAGTCGGGGGAAGTTTCGAGGCCTGTGACTGGTAAATTTAGTCATGTGACACGCACCATGCAATCAAATGCGTCATCCTCATGTGCTCCCAGTATGTCCCCAATTCAGAGGATGAACACGACGCGTGCACGTACATATAACTTGATTTAGGACCATTTTTTTATGTTTTAGTTTCACAAAAAGACATGGATTGCACAAACAGTGAACACAGAGTAAGGCACGAGTGAAAAGTTGTGACGGAAAGCAAAATAGAAAAATACAAAGATTTGTCACCACACAGTAACGAAGCCCCTGCGGACACAATAACGACTGTGTTGTTATCGTCCTGGGTGATTGCTATATGTTGACATGATACATTAATATTGGAACAATGAACTAAACTTTAGTTTCATTAAAAAATTCAAATGGAGCAAGTCTGTAAGACAGAGGTACATACGAGTAAAATCCGAATCATGACAATTAAAAAGAATATGAGTTTTTACGGTAAATCATGCCCGTGATCATGCAGACGCTTGTACTGTGCCACCGATGTTGTTTTGAAAAACTGTAACTGCACTGAAGGCTGAAAATTTTGCATCTAAAAGGGTACCTAAACTTTGAGTAAACTGACCTGGAAACTGCAAAGCAATTTTAATCATGTAATTTGTGACAAACTTTCTCGTGGTCACTTTCAGTGAAACTTGAACCAAAAAAGGTCCTCGCACGTTTAATCCTACATGTTGCTTGTTGCACACATAATTAAACAATTGCCTTGTGGAGCCTCGTTCTACTAACATTACATCGCACGCTCACAGTTTGCAGCTTGGCCCAGATTAAACGATGTCAGAATATAAAGCATGCCACCAAGATAAATATTGTAAAACAAAATATCCAACCATACGTGGACCCTATTGCCGGCTGCCATTTTGAAACATTGTGTTGGCAGGGCCTTGGACTGGTGACCGTGTAATCGCTTTACGTCTTCCCTTTGATCCGTGGAAGCGGAATGTGAAACCACAGCTCTAAAGCCAATATTGTGCGTGGCTTTACAAAATTTGAAATAAAAATTTTGATTTTTTTTACAAGAAAACAACAAAGTATCGTTCCAAAATACATCAGAGTCCAAGGTTTTTATTTACTCCACTCGTACTGAAAAGGTCGATCGGCGGGAATGTGTTTTTTCACACAACAGTACGTTCTTTGTAAGAATCAGAGCCATGACCTTTGAAAACGATTTTCTCGGAAGTCAATTTTCACAAGATCAATCAAATTTTTAAATGATGTCAATCAAACACAGATAGATATATCATCGGAAAATAAACGGATTTAGCAAGATAAATGTCTAACTTAGGAAGCGTTTTCTTTTTCTTTTTTTTTTTTTTTTTTTCTTTTTCTTTTTTTTTTTTTTTTTTTTTTTGTATAAAATCAATTTTACCCCTAAACAAAAAAATCCTTGCCTGGGAAGTGGTCTTTATTATAGTTTCGGGCAGTTTGCAGATCTTAAAATTGGATATTGTGCGAACGAGCTGAAATAAACTTGTGAATCTATACCCGCTCAGAAACAGTGTAAATCGTCTTAAGATATATTTCAAAATTAATTCGATATTCTGTTTTTGAAAATCTAGACATCTATACGATTATGAACATATCTAGTTTTGTGGGTGAAACGATCAATTTATATGAGCTGGAAGGTGTCAAAGTCGGCAGAGTCTGCAACGAGCGTGAAACCACCCTAGCACCTTAAGTATCTCTTCTCTGGGTCCCTGCAGGGTAACATTCGTATCGGTAGGAGATTGGGGACAAATGGCAGGGTACCACTCACTTTGGTCACGTCCACCCTAAAAGAGGATAAATGGAAGAAAAGTACGGGAACTGTGACTTTGACTTTTGACCTTATACCCCTGTAAGGTTATTACTTGTGCAGATCATATTACTATAACATCTGCAGCTGCCAAATTGGATGTAGATGTAGCACTCAGGATAGGTGTTTGTTATGTATCAAAATTGGGACACTTTGACTTTGACCTTGATCTTTGACAGTGTAAAACTTCAGCTTGTGTTGGCCATTATCCCTATAGTAAAACCGTCTACACACACTTCTTCTCATCGCAATAACTTAGCAATACATTAAGCGTATGGAATTATTTTATGTATTATCTGGTGGGGTCAATATATTGGTGTGCAAGATTCCATCCGCAATAAGCCATGTTTTTATGCATGTTCAAGAGGAAGATATGACTCAGACTCCGACAAGTTTATTTGGCTAAATGCGTGCCCATCAATACATTTCAGTGAGTTTACAATGTAATGTGAAAAAAATACATATATAATTAATTAAATACAAACAAGATAGTCAGGATGACCTCCGTAAAGGATTACAACCCGCTATCATGGGGGCCACCTAATATAAATTTATCTGTTAAAAGATTAAACACCTACACCACCGTAAGATACAAAGCGATAACATGAGATGTAATGAAATTCAATCCAAAAGAAAGAATATCTACAGCAAAAAGTAAGCAGAGAACAAAAATTTAATAATCACTTGCTGCAAACAAAGCAATTAGCAACAGTACATACTTCAGAATGTTGAACTAACAAATGGGTTTTGATATATTTAGAAAAGCCGCAATATCAATGAGTATGGACTTTTTCGTTGATAGCTTGAGGCGATGCATTGAATGTGGAAGGGATGAAATAGCGAATACTATTTTGGTGGTGTTTCTAGAGGGGAGAGAGTAACGAGGGACATGTCTGTATCTAGGATCATGTATGTATGTGATTGGTAGCGAAGTGAACATATTTTCCAAATGACGCAATTGCTGGTTAAGATTGTATCTACAATAAAATTTTAGGGCCTTCAAACATAACAAGTCTTGAATTTTCAGTAATTTTAGTCGTTTGAAAATTGGTTCAGTATGTGCGTAATAGGCCAATCATTTGACTAAACGGATTGCTTGCTTTTGTAATTTGACAACACGATGCCAATTATGACCCCAAGCAAGAATAGCATAATTAAGATGTGGTACAAATAATGAATTATAGATAAGTAAAAGTCTATGCGTGGGCAAAAATTGTTGAAGCCTTTTAGAGTACCTATGATTCGAGAAAGTTTGTTAGCTATTTTAATAATGTTAGCAATTCAGCTATCGTTTTCATGAACTAGTTATGCCAGAAAATCGAATCCCATAGTTCTTTCAATGGTGGTGCTGTCTGTTTTTAGATCAATGGTAAAATCTAGTTTACGCCGAGGAAAGTGGAAAATCAAAAATCTAGTTTTAGAAATGTTCATAGACAATTTATTGGCCACCAGCCAGTTATACACTTTTGAGTAAAGATTCCGAATGCACACCGTTAATTTCCACACACTGAGATCTATTGGTTAGATCGCTATAAAACCACTCTAAGGCGGTATCTCGAATACCATGGTATTTTAATTTATAGGGAAGTGTATCATGATCCAAAGTATCAGACGCTTTTGATAGATCAAGATAAATGCTGAAAGGTATTTCTCCAGAGTCAAGAAATTAAGTGTATCTATGAATTCTAACGCAGCAGTCTTTGTAGAATGTAGCTGCTTGAAACCATGTTGACTTCCATAAAACAGATTATATGAAGAAAAAAAAATCGTATAATCGGCGATACACAACTTTCTCAAAGACCTTAGATAAATCAGGAAGAAACAAGATTGGCCTGTAACTATCGAATCTGATGTCGTCCCCTTTTTTGTGCATTGGTAATACCCTAGCCAATTTCAAATTATCAGGAAATATGTCACTGAATAACGACTGCTTTATAATCAATGCCAATGGCTCGGCTAAAGTTGAGCTGGCACCCTTGAGAAGTTTCATAAAAAGAGAAAAAAAAAACACGACCTGTGCTGGTTTTGGGCATAAACGTCTCAAAGATCGTTATAATATCAGTTGCAGATACTTGGGTAAAAGAGAATGTCATGTCATGTTGCTCAGTAAGATAAGATACAAAATTAGGAACATTTGTTGTGTTCAAATTCGAAGCTAATCTAGGGTCAATCTTAGTAAAGAACTTATTTAATTGATTCACAATTTCACTTTTACAAGATATGTTCGTTCCATCCACTTTGAAAAGCAAGGAGAAATCCTTTTTTAGTATTATTAATGTTAAGTAATAGTCCGATTGTGTTCCATGTCTTTCTAGTATCGGTTTTAAAGTTGTTGAACTGGTGGTTGTAGTAGTCTTGGTCTCGTTGACGGATAGTTTTATCTAGAATATAGTTGTAGGTCTTCAGGTTATGCATAATTACCTGATTTTGATAGGACTCAGGATTTGTACATTTTAATTCCCGGTAGAGATTATCTTTGTATTTTATCGATCGCAAGATTCCACTTGTTATCCATGGTGATAATTTACGTTTATATTTGTTTAATTTTACGGTTTTGGTTGGCAAATATTTCTCCTTGGCCTGTTGCATACTACTAACCAACCTATTATAATTGTGATTTGGGTCGGAGGTTGGATCGTGGTCAATGGTAGACATTATATTGACTCGATCTAGTTCTTGATAGAAATCCCTTGTGGATTCGACATCTTTGGTTGCATCTTTTATGAATTTAGGAGGACACTTAGGATTTATTTTTTTTATTTAAACAAGAAGAATAAGGCAGATGATCAGACAAATGCGTGAAGATGATACCAGATCGGCATGGCTTCGTGCCATATGATTACAAAATATGTTATCGATGATGGTGGCACGTTTCTCAGTGACACGAGTTGATAAGGTGATTTTCGGCAAAAAATCATTGTTTAGCATTCAGTCAAGGATATCAGATTTTCCTCTTATATTTGTTTTCAACATGTCCATAGTAAAATCACCTACATTCAGTTTATCAGAGCGTTCAGTGGATAAAGCTACAAGTAAAGTGGGTCTGTCAATAAACGTGAGGAAAATCAGGATGCATTTCCAATTCTCATTTTGGAGTGTGCTAAAACGACGTGTATTAAAGATGATTTAATAAACCTATACCCCAGGTTTTCGTCCACCGGGTAATCTTTTCATATAAGCAAAAATTCTAAACCACATGATGAATAGTATCTTTTATAGAAAAAAAGGAAAAAAGCTCCGAAGGTTGATGCAAATTCGGCATCTAACTCACAGTATGCATCATATGAACAACTTGAGAGTCATGCTCATAAGACTCACAAGGCCGATACGAGAATTATTATTATTATTATTATTATTATTATTATTATTATTATTATTATTATTATTATTATTATTATTGTTGTTGTTGTTGTTGTTGTTGTTGTTGTTATTATTATTATTATTATCATTGTAATTACTACTACTACTACTACTACTATTACTACTACTACTACTACTACTACTACTACTACTACTACTACTACTACTACTACTACTACTACTACTACTACTACTACTGTTACCAGCTTAACCAAAAGAGGAGATAAATGGAACTGGACAGTGAACCAGCATTGTATTATCAATTTCCTTGGAGGATGCTGTTCTGTTTAAAGAAATGGATGAATTCAATTTTCATAATGTGATTCAAAATTAGGTCATTATATTCTTGTCTGCTGGTCAGTGATCATTAGGTCCCACATGATAGTGACCTTTATGTCACATCCAACCAAACAGTATGAAAACAAAGTTATTCATCAGCATTTTGCATAAGGTTGTCACAAGGGAATTCATGCAGAAAGCTACAAAAGATACAACTGGTGTGGATATATACTTATTTTCAGACATATTTCACAAGTGCATCACTGATACAGGTGCGATTCCCATGCACCTCTGAGGGTCAAAAAACGCATTAAAAAATTCTGTGATGTTTTAGTAGCAAGTTATTTATCAAAACTTACCGGTTACAATGATATCCGTGACAAATAAGAGAAATAGTCATAAAAGGGCATGTCAGTGTGCATAAGTTTAGATTTGATTTCGGTTCCTTGTAAGTTGCATTAGTATGGTTTTATAATTGCATCAGATAAATTTGACAAACGTTCTCTATGTTCATACAATCTATTTTGAAAGTGACTTTGTAAGAATATTGTGCTTTGAATTTATGATAGTAATTGCCTTTGGTTTTATATTCCATCTAGTGTATCTGCCTTTGATTTCAGGACATTATGGCTCCCCTCAAAGGACATGCAACTGAATTGTTGTATCCTGCCTTAGCTCATGTCCAAATCCGATGTTGCATAATTATTTCAAAGCACTTCCAATCTGATGAAATAGCTGTATCATACAAAATATATAAAAGTCAAGGTCGTTAGTTTATTCTCTTATTTTTACAGCTCAGCCTGCTGTCCCACCCTTCATTATAGACATGTCTGGCACTATACAAAGAACATCGAATTGCAGTAACCTGGATGCAATACCTGTTATTACTGTGGACAATGACATGTCATTTGTGTGCCAGGTTGGCCCCACAAAACCTTATCCCACTGTGGATTGGAAATATGATGGGCACAGTCTCGTTCATAACATATCATTCTCAGACAACAATGATACAGGGATACTCAAGAAGGGCGCAAAACGACAGATAGACGCGATATTCTCAAGAAATGCTACTCTTATGTGCATAGCCAAAGTTCCCAGTGCACGCACGGGTCGGTTGGAAGATGTATATATGTGTTTGCAGTTGGAATGTAAGTTAGCTGATGTGCTTATGTAAACGTAATGTATATTCGAACAAATGGTAACTTCATATTACCATGCACAAATCGTCGGGCCTAGATCAGTTGAAAGGGGGGGGGGGGGGGGGGGGCAAGAACGTACAGAGTGACTTTGAACCTCAGTGGTACAAAGTACTACAGTTGTATGAAATTGTATAGATGCTTTCTAGCATCGACCTTCGAAGTCACTTGAAATGTTCGTGTTCCCACTCCTTCAATTACAGTTCACTTTTCATCCTGTGCACCAGTTTTGTCATTCACAAAAAAGTTTATTTCAGAAGCGTCTTTGCTGCTTTTGAGCTTGTAGAAAATGTAATATCTGGAGAGATTTGCTAAACCCTCTAGGTAGCACATTGAATTTTGGGCCGATGAATCGAGTATCTGCTCACCAGACGGTTTGAGGATTACAATTCTGTCCATAAAACACGAAAACATATATATGTATATATATATATATATATATATATATATATATATATATATATATATATATATATATATATATATATATATATATATATATATATATATATATATATATATATATATATCGATCGGGTGAATCTAACTGACCAGTGGTGGTTTTATTATGTAACATAAGTTTTACAGCAACCATAAGGCCCCCTTGCTGGGCAAATTAGCCTTATCAAATTAAACATAACGGAATAGAACTAAGATGTCTACACACTTGTTGCGTTTTAAGTTATTCGAAATAAGATTTTTACAAACTTTCAACATGGTCAATTTTTTTGCGTTAGTTCGAGTCCAGTTTTAGAACTTTCTGTTAGCTTTATTTGATAAGTAGTCAGCGGACCTTGTAGGATAATTATTCGTTGGTCCCATTCAAGCTGTCCAGCCATCTTTTTATATTTGTTCTTCATTTGAGTGACTAGTAAATTTCCATTTGGGGGAGGTATGTCTTGGATGAATTCCATTATAAATTGTTCAATCGTTGACGCTTGGACACTTGTTATTCATTAATCAATTAATTAATTTATTCATTTATTTTTCATTTATTTATTTATTTATTTATTTATTTATTTATTTATTTATTTATTTATTTATTTATTTATTTATTTATTTATTTATTTATTTATTTATGTATTTATTTATTTATTTATTCATCCATTCATTCATTTATTTATTTATTCATTTGTTTATCTATTCATTTATTTATTCATTCATTAATTTATTTGTTTATTCATTCATTCCTTCATTTATTCATATATGTATTTACTTATTTATTTATTTATTTATTTATTTATTTATTTATTTTTGATTTTGGGGATCAAAAATTTCCTCTCTCTATTTTTCTATTTGAACACTTTTGTGTATTTTTCTAGTGTTTGCCTTTTGTACATAGCAGGCATCTACACTAGGTAGTGCTGCTTCTGCAATCTTAATTCAATTTAGTTTTTATTGAAGTTTGTTATAATTGGTAGAGGTACGTCTTAGTAAATGCGAATGCAAGTATACTTTCTAATATTTGTATTTTTATAAACACATTGGCCGATCCGAGAACACAAGTATTCAGTGATTGTTTTGTATTATGAAAACTTAGGCTGGTCGCAGGTGTTAATTAGACGTAATTTGGAGGCACATTATTATTATTATTATTATTATTATTATTATTATTATTATTATTATTATTATTATTATTATTATTATTATTATTATTATTATTATTATTATTATTATTATTATTATTATTATTATTATCATTGTATATATGGGAGAGGGATTTTCTTTTACAAATTAGTGCATTACATTCACACAAGGGCACGCCTTCGGGATTACTCTAATTTTAATTTGCTTAAAGGCTTGCACTACAATTTGTTTAGATTTTAGGATGTTTTGTAAATGATGATTTGATAACAGCTGTTTTAAATTTATGCATAATGTGTGAGAGTGCATAAAAGTAGAAAGTGTTCACCGGAAGATATTGTTAAACTTTGCTTATTTGGTATGGATTTTCATTTTATTTATTTTGTTTATTTTTTATTTTTTTTTTTTTCTTATTTTTTGTTTTATTCTTTCTGCTACCTTGAATAGCTGTATAGGATACCATTGACAACTAAACATTCGCATATCAAGAAAGAAGGTGTACAAACATGCGCAAACACAACTTTGCCTACTTTCAACTTAACAGACAGACACACCAGCGTACATATACATGCCATGCCCAAAACGTACATAACATGTTTTTGTCACAGTAATATATCCAGATATGCCTTTACTTCTTAACTATTACTTTGTCTTGAAATGAGTTTTTATAACTGACTCTTACCTAGGGCTTTATGAGGACTAGATATATGCTGTGAAAGTAAGAAGGGAGCACGAAATCAGGTATCTGAGCCGTCATGTTATAATTGTACACTGTTGATCGCGCACCTCCTTATTACCTGATGATTAAAATCTATGCTTTCATAGTTCATATGCCCAAAACAGATACAAACAACTAAACAAAAATCACTAGGTCAAATATGTGGGTAATGGTGATATTTATCAACACTTTTTTAGCTCTCTTTATTTACTTTCCTCTACTTAGTGTTCTCTCTCTCTCTCTCTCTCTCTCTCTCTCTCTCTATCTCTCGCTCTCCCTTTCTCTCTCTCTATTCATGAATCTATCTGTATATATGTTTATATATATACATATATATATATATGTATATATATATATATATATATATATATATATATATATATATATATATATATATATATATATATATATATATATATATATATATATATATATATATATATATATATATCCGGCACACATGCGCAAACACACACACACACACACACACACACACACACACACACACGAAAGAATCAAGACTAAATTGGGTGATGTATCAGGGAAGGTGTTCGGTTCCAATAGCTGTGTTAATTCTTCCCGTGCTAAAATGTTTTACTTAGTCAAAAGCATTCCTCCCTGTGCTTTGGGTTCGCTGGTTCCATGAAGTGATAGTACCAAAATGAAAGGTCTTGATACAATGGATACTAAAATAGCATCCCTACCATTATTCAGAGACGTTCAACCTAAGCACTTTGACTTTGATGCAGTTGGCAGTGAAAGAGTTATTTGCTTTCCACTTTTTATTTGTTTAAGGTCACGTGTGTTTATATTGTGTTTTATGAAACCTTACATTCATGTATCAGGTATAGTGTTCATGCCATAGTAAAATTAGATCATTTGGTCAAAGAGGTTGGTCATTTATGTCCATATAATAATATTTGAAAGTTTCATGCACATAAGCCAGCTTTGCTCTTCTGATTGCAACTCAATTCCAAATGGCACTGAAAATGAAGCTCAGGTCAGGTCGAAATGTATGATTGGGTCATTAACTGAATGAAAATTCCATTGTTAGCATGTCTATTTGTTTCACTACTGTTTTACATGTATGGTTGTATAGCCTGTAGTCTTGGCCAAGTGTTTTGACGGTCCTTTAAGCACGTTGCACTACTAAATTGTACTACTTTAAATTGTTGTTGATGTCCGTTAGACACCATGCTGCCATAAATTGCGTTGCTTAGTTCCATAATTTCAAATTAACATTTTGTTTACAAAGATAAAGAGAACTTGCCATTGAAGCGGATTCATCATGATATGAGTGTTCGTTTATTCTTTTTGTTCAATCCAAACACTTCATGACATGTAAAAAAATGATGTATTTATATCACATAAAAAACCAATTGCAGATAACAACAACGGAGAGGTGATTGTGGTCCTAATTATCCCTTTGGGTGCCTTGGTTATGGTGGGCTGCCTGTTGCTATATATATACCTTTGTTGTAAAATGAAACAAGGTAAGAAGTGTACGTCTTCTTTATAAAACAATGCGCCTGCACAATTGGAATCAGGATTTATCCGCAAGTAGATGTGACTTTGCCATAAAATTGCCAAATGAAATTGGTTCCTTGTTTAATCCAGGCAATGGGGTACTGAACATAAAGTAAGTGCATCAGTTAAAAGACTTCACTAATTTATAGGCCGCCCAGTTAAAACAATAAATAAAATCCAATGCCGATATTTTAGATATGTCAGTCGGCTCCGAGTAAAGTGGATTGGAACACATAAGTTTCATCACATTACTTCTTAAGAAATCACTTGAGATGTACACCTCAGCAACCGATAAAATAGATTTTACCACCATTCCTCTATTCCTTCTAGGAGTCCATAATTCTTTGAAGGTATCAGTTAATTACTTTGTACATACCTTGAGCCAACTTGTGCCTACGTTCACTTAATGTTTGAATTGAAACAACAGCGGCAGCTCTGCCTATTTCCTTTTTTTTTTCTTCTACGTACATGATAACTGTAACAGTTCACTTTCTCTCAGTCATTAATGTGTCAAATTGAGATTGCGTTTTCCTTTAAAATAATAATAATTTGACAAGAAGTTATTGAACAGAGGTGCAAAGTTTATAGATCCAAGGTTCATCGCATGTGTTACGTATTAGCAAGTATTGTGAGAGGCTTTTTATGATCAATGTGTCAATTTGATTTGGCATTTTTCTAATAATAATAATAATAATAATAATAATAATAATAATAATAATAATAATAATAATAATAATAATAATAATAATGATAATAATAATTGGACAAAAAGCTAATGGACAAAGTTA
>OZ026626.1:50800880-50808380 GCA_964020975.1 Hermodice carunculata
ATATATATATATATATATATATATATATATATATAATACGCATGTATGCATGTAAACTGAGAGTATGAATTATTATTACTTTTTCAGGGTGTAGGACAAACGATACACAATTACCTCTGCTGATTATCTTTGGCTTTGATATTACTGTGGCAGTGACATATTGGGTGGGCTTCTACTCGGGCTACACAACAGGTACCTCCCCTAAAATATAGTTGCAATACAACCATACTTTTAGTAGCCACAGTGGTAAGCTCGAATCATTGTGCACGGTGTGTACGTAGGGAAGATATTAACTATCGAAAAAACCCGTTCTCTTATTTCTCAACAGGCCGTGTAATGTCTAGTTCAGGTTTATATATTTTAATTGGTAAAGGACGATAGTTTTCCATTAGGGAATTTGTCTTTATTGTTGTCTGGTTGCTAAAATGGTCTAGCGTGAAAGATCCGTGACTCATTGCAATAGCAGCATAAGACACATTGTATAAAACAAAATAACGCAAGGGGCTTCACGCACTATCTCAGTGGCGCAGAGTTTATGTAGTCGTCTTTCTCGTGGTGTGTCAATGGTTCATATTTTCGTTGAATCTGTCTCCGCATAGGTGAATTTGTTTAATGATAATTTTTATTAAGTGGTTTTTTTTTTCTTGTTTGCTAGTCCCCAAAAATAGTCTGGAAAGACAGAGATGTATAATTCGCGGCATTAGTCATTAAGACACACTGAATAAAAAAACAAAAACAAAAACAAAAAAAAAAAAAACAAAAAAAAAAAAAGGGGGGGGGGTAGTTCCATATACTGTCTTCATTCCCCATTGCCCCACTCTATTCATTGGCCTTTTGTTTATGATTTGTTCACATGTTTCTCTTATACAGCTATTTTTATGCATTAAGAAAATGTTGAACACAATTCATTCTATGATGTACTTGCAGCTGGATACTTCTGGCATGAAGGGGCCATCGTCTGTTTGGCGTCCATTGTGTTTCTATTATGTCTTACATTTTTGGCACTAGTGATTATAAAGGTAAATTTGTTATCATCTTTATCATCATCCTCAACATCATCATCAGCACCACCACCACCACCACCACCACCACCACCATCATCATCATCATCATCATCATCATCATCATTATCATCATCATTGTCATCGTTGTCGTCATCAACGTCATGTACCAAGTAGCATTTCTTTCATACTGCATTTCTAAAAAGACAGTCATTAATGGGTTTAATTCTGCACAGTAAATCCTACTGATGTACACAATAACAGCACGGGGAACATCTCAAGCACACTTTCAACCTCATGTAATTATACACAGTCTAATCCAATTGGGTCCAGATGGTCTTTTCCGGAGCCTGTCAGAAAATAACGATAGTGGATAAGATCTTTTAAGGTCAACTCGGGTTTGCACAGTTGCAAGGTGACACAGTGAGATCATTTTTCAGATATTGTAGGACCTTTCGCATTTGCTTCATTATCAGAATGTAAAACGCATTGAGGTAAAAATCCTATTCACATATTGTAACATATTGGAGTAAGGGGTAAGAAACATTATCTGATTATAGCTATAAGGTTTATATGTAGGAAGAGTGTGGTAGGTCTTATATCAAGAAACTACTACCCAAAAAAATACCATGACGAATTTTACATGTTTGAAAAATTGACTGAGCTCCAACTCGAGATTTGAATCTTAGAGGTCTCCTGAAGTGTTTGTTTATGTAAATTTATCTGATAAGGCCAGTAATTAGCCCCGGGTGTGCTTGCTGGTACATTGATCTTATCTGAAAGAGAATGTCGTTTCTTTTGTTGTCACTCTGAGAAAGACTTTTTTATTCATTCAGTGTTTACAATTACTTTTGATATGAGATAACAGGTTAACAAAAGCAACTTTCACTTACTGGACAGTGCTGTAAGGAAGCGGTTTTCAGCATGTGCTTTATACATTGTATTTGTGTCAAGATACATTTTGTATCAACTGCATTTGATGTCTACTCGAAATGTATTTATCACAAAAAAACTTTCTCCGTGAATATTCCTCTGGACTAAAGGTCCATGGCATATGCTAGTGGTCAAACTCAGCACCCAGCACATGACCCCCAGCGCTGAGCAATCGCGTCTCTTTTTTTTCAAATAAATGCTATACATCCCTGTCATTTCCATAGATCTTTCCGATTCTTTTTTATTGGGAAAGGTCATTGTTATCAGTTCATTACTATGAAGTTCTGACAGACATACCCTAGTGGTCCCACTGCCAAATAACGAGTGTCTATAGAAGGCCCTCTCCTGTTGCTCGAGCAGGCCTTATTCCTGTTCAGCCTGGTGTACCTTGCTTCCATGCTGTACCAGAAAGGGACATAAGACACTGTATAGCAGGCAAAAGGGCTGTCATACAGATCAGGCTACCTTCTCTATGATGGTGCTTATTATCTCCAGGGACCTAAGTGCATTTATTATTGCTGGACCATTCTGCAGCCCAGAAACCTGACCAGTTAGGTCATTGAGCCAGTCTACCATATGCCTTGATACTTATACACCAAGTGAGTAGGCATGACATTCAGCATTGACATGGGACCTGGTGTGCATTCTGTCAAAGAACACAGTATGGCCAAGGCTGGGACTGCCAGTACACAAAGACGGTCAGGGTTCCCTTTTTGTCAGTGCACGCCAATTTTCAGCTTAGATCTCTCAAGTTATGATTCTGGTTATAGTGCATATCCAACAACTCCCAATCACAACCACCATCCCCACCCCCCAACATAATATATCTTCATTGTTTGGAGGACTATAAGGTTCACAAGAAGTGGGGAACATTTAAAGCCCATGCCTGATCCCTGCACCTACACTGTGACTGCATTCACAGAGCAGGGCATCATGGGTCAGGAGATTGTTCTTCCCCTGCCAGATCAACATATATGATTGGAGCCTTAAGTGCATTAGTATCTCTCATCACAATCCATATCACCAGTGCTGATGGTGCCTGATGACCCATACGAAGTTGACAATTGTCCCCATAACCACTTTCTGTGAATAGAGTTCACATGCTTCCTGTCAAAGCACCAGTAGTTGGGTCCAGTGTCCACCCTGACCACTGTAGCAGGCAAGACTGTAAAGGAAATGCTGCAGGTCCTTATATCTGAAGATGAAGATGGGAAGGGAACCTTCTGATACAACTTTCACTACATGCAATATTGATTTGATCGTCAAGCATTACCATAGTCAAGGTCTGGGACACTCACAATAACCTAATCCCGCAGCAGCAAAGCCCAATGATTGGAATAGCAAAAAGATTTCAGCTCCCGGTCATCACATTGCTGCCTGGGTCTGATATCAAAGCACTTTTCCAGAGTCAGGTATTGCTTCACTTTAGTGGCATGCTCTAATCTGGGCCCAGACATTCACGAGATCACCAATGTCCTCAAACAATTCAAGCAGACCATAGCCCGCTATCTGCACCACCCATTAGAGATCAAAGCCTGTACGGACATCAATGCCTCACTGATTCAATGACAGGCCCACTTGCTGCAGTGGTCCCTTACCCAGCACCTCTAGTTGAGGCTGTTCTCTTCACCCACACATCTGTCCTGGCTGTCTGACCAGATGTATTACAGTCTGTTATTCATGATAACAGACCAGAATCATTCATGAAAATCCAACAGGCCTTCCTCAAGAGGGGCACCTTCAGGAAAAGCCCAGGTGCAGATGGTTTGGTGCAATAGCAAACACAAGCTTCTGTACAGCAGAATGTTCAAACATCGCGGTCCCTGGATTTGGGAAAAAATATGCAGTTTTGGAGGAAAGGGCAGCAGTAGAGAGGGCTCTTTATGTACTGGCCCATACCAGACCATTTAGTGTGCCTGACAGTGCCAACCAGTTATCTCTCACACAACAGCATTCCAATGTTAAGGTACTCCCACCAAGAGGGGTAAAGCTATATGGATAGTGCACTGCAAACTGGCTCATTTTAAGTCTGGTAACAGCAGGTTATGTATTCACATTTACTAAGTTGGGGTCACCTCCTTTTATCAGACTTATGTACTTGATTTTCTGCATCACAGTGGACTCGGCCACAAGAGGACTCAGAGAGTGTTGTAAAGACGGTAGGACGAGTTCTTAACCCATGTTCAGCAGGGTTTTACTTTCCCCTCTTTTTTAGTACTGAGAAAGGAAAGGTGTGTGAAGGCTGGTGACAGATCTCTTCAGGCTAAAAATGTTTAAGTGAAAGGTGAACTTCAAAGTATAGCCAGTGGCTTCCAAAATGGCCCCAGTTCACCAGGGTGACATAAGTGTACCCTAAAGGTGCCTATTTTTATACACCGATGGTCTAGTCTCCTCAGAAGTACCTGAGTTTTTGGTATACAAGGTCATGTATCAGTTCCATGTGCCTCTGTTTGCCTTAGCGCAGGGGCCACTGACGTTCACCAAAATGACAATTGTGGTATGGGAAGCATATGTACACGCTACACCTGGACAACTGATTAATTTGCTCTATGTCACACGAGGAGCACATACATTATTCTCAGAGTTTGCGTACACTTAGAAGTAGTAGTCACCAGCCTTGGAGTGAGAGGATGGCGTCAGTTTAGTAGAAAAAAATGACAGACCTAGGTGTGTGTGAGAGAATTGGCCATGCTGCGAGCCCTGAGGGAGGTTCCAGGCTGGGCACCAAATTATCTACCACCAATGGCCTCTGAAGCCACTAGTGTGCAACAAATAGCATTTCCAGATTTTCTGCTCTGTTTGCTGAGACCTGTGGAATCAAGAGAGTCAGGCAAAAAGCATGTGCCCAATGATGTACACTCCTTTGGGAATTCCCTCCATAGATACCTAAAACCCCTGCAACTTTAGGATACCTGTCAACCTTTTCATGCTTGCTGTTGGAGTAAAATGATTCAGGGTAGTCTGACGCATGTCATGATGATCCTCCACCCACTGGTTTCGAGATTAATATCACTGTCTGAAAGAGTGTGCCAAGGAATGCAAACTCTGGAGCCAGTTCTGCGCTCGAATTCAGGAAGCTGACTAGACATGGCCGGCTAGCCATTTTTTGGTGTTTCTGTCTTTTCAGTGTATGGAGCTAACAACAAAAGAAAAAAGAAAAGAAAAGAAGCAAAAAAAAATAGGTCTACATTGTTTTTCTGACATTTATCACCCTGGAACAGTACAACAGTGCTCTACTTCTATTAGAAATCTATGTAGGAGAACACACCCTACAGCACAATACAGCAAATGGTGTTTTAATCAAATATTTCCAAAAAAAAAAAAAAAGTCAAGTTGGCTGAGTTAATTGTGTAATAATCCTGCAACACAAGCAACTGCCTCATTCAGAACTCATGAGGTCAGAGTCATTGCCTCCTTCGGGGATGCTATAAAGCAGGTCCTGTTTTAGGACGTTGTAATTTCATGCTCGTAGAGGTCACATAGTACATTCTGTGATTTTTTTATTTGAAGAAACTGTCTCAATATGTAACCATAATCCAGAAATTAACCCTCGGGCTTACTGTTATCCTCAATGGGCTAATTCAATGTGTCAAGGTCACAACATGTGTCCCTTTATGGATTTTGTTTAGTGAACTGTTTAAAGGAGATACTTCCTCTATCGAGGAGTTTGAGTAATATCCCTCCTCCCTTCTATTGGTACATCTGCCGAATGTAGTAGATATAGGCAATATCTAATGACCCAAGGCTAGAAAACTTATACAAAATTCCTTGTTTGTAAGTAATACTTCCCTATCCAATGCATGAAGGCCCACACAGCTTGCTCCACATCATCATATCCAGAAGCTTATCTGACAGGATAATCTGACGTGATTGGTCGTTGCCACAGTTCATATGCTGAGGACCAGTGTTGCCCGTTAGAGGGCGCAATGGTTCTACAGTCCAGAGAAATATATTATAAGAAATGTGTTTTTAGATGTGAAACAGTTTGGCATAGATGCAATCTCTGAGAGATCTTGCCAAATATAGAGGCTAGGTAAGTTTTAATTGCAAATATGGAAATTGAATTGAGGTTTATTGCTGGTCTAAGCAATCAGCCATATATGCTGTGATTTTCTTTTTATGACTTTCAAAAATGTATTCCGTTCAGTAATCAGTAAATTATTTGCAAGGTCCAGACAAAAACAAGTGCAGATTTATAAGCTGCATAATTAATATAATGTCCAACACAGCACAACTAATTAACAACTGTAACATTTGTTGTACGTCTGATACAAAATGTAACAATGTTAATGCTATCATACATAACTCATGTATCGCTGAAGGTCAATAGGCCTACTCGAGTAATACACATAACCTGTGCTTGTAGCACCTTAAATCGCACTTTCAGACTAAAAGTAAGAGATAAGATATAATAAGGCTGATGTTGATTTATGTATGCACAATATATCTATGCCAGATTTATGTTTATGTTTTTAGAAAAGAGCCCAAACATATGTGAATCTACATATGGGTATATGCGCCACGTACATATATATTACAATGACTAGACCTAAAGCTGTTTGAAGTCTCTTTTTGTAACAGCTGATAAAGCTAGTTAACAATTGAAAACATTTATAAATTGGGCAAGGTAGAGTCGCTAAGGCATGGATAGTTTGGTGTACATGTATAATTTCCAAAATGTCAAGACAAAAATTATGTTTATATCAATTAGGCAGCATTAAGATAAGCTAAAAGAGGCATAATAGTCTTAACTTTTTTTTGGGGGGGGGGACTCCAACTCTTAGACTGTATTATGACAAAAGAATTAAGATAACTAAGACATTGATTCAACATAAAAAAAAGAGAGACAGTAAAATTGTTATAATAAAATAGAAAACAGGAGATATATTCTGATGATTTCCCAATTTTTGTCCTTTAAGGGAAGAGGTGTTTTCCATCATCTCCAAGATTTCCCCAGTCTTGTTTGTTTAAAAAAGGTTTCTATTTATTTATTTTTTTTTTTTTTCGTGCTGTGGGACCAGAAATATGTTAAGTGTGAGAGACTGTCTTTTTTTTGTTGCCGCAAAAATCCATAGGTGTAGTATGATGCCTATTACATTACCAGTATCAATGAGTTCAGTTGACTGCTGTGTTAACACAAAGTTCTTTTGTCATAGCACTGGCTGAATGAATCTAGGTGTTACCACCCTAACATTGCCTCTGATACTGAACAATGTGCAAATGTTTTCAATATTGCTGCAAAATAGGTACCTAATGTCAATATGACAGTCTTAAAACTTTGTTAATCAGTTCAGCTCTTTGACTATATTATGATGAGCATTAACGTTTATTCTAGGACATGTGATAGGCAAGCTGAATTTGAATACAATCTTGGGTTTCTTCTTATCAACGATTTTAATTGTTGGCAATAACCACAAAACATCTAAATCGAAATAGCTCTTGCAGAAACTGTATGTAAAATCCAGCGGTTCAACTGTCACAAATTAATATTAAGCCCTATTTAACCAGCCAAATGTATGTTTCGCTGCTAGTCAGAAAAGTGCAACCTTTACATTAATATTTCGAG
>OZ026626.1:50813380-50848380 GCA_964020975.1 Hermodice carunculata
TATGATGTACATATATATGTATATATATATATATATATATATATATATATATATATATATATATATATATATATATATATATATATATATATATATATATATAAACAACATCGCACGATTCCATCACTCTTTTCAGAAAATTAAGTTTTCCTCGCAAAATATACACTGTATAAATTTGCGCAACCAATGTCGATGAATATGACCATTTAACATTAAGCTTCATGCTTTTATTACTATATAAGCAACATCAGACACTTCATATATTGACTAGAATATGGATGTTTAATTCCATTAAAATCTTACTTTGCCTTTGGCCTGTTTAAAACTCTGGATTGTTTGAAGTCCTCAGAACCTTGATTATATCATGTTCCATCCTGGGTTATATTCTTCTTACATCAGTGACACCTTTTTACTAGAGGTAACACGGGTTGCCTGTTTTCGCGATGAGAATTACACTTTACATCATTGCTGTCCCCTGGTACCAAATATACAATGCCTGTGTCTTTCTTATCCTCATAGATGCCGCTTTCATACATTAATTACAATCCGTGTATTTTACCATGTACATATAATTATAATCCACAGTTTATGCAATTAATACAACATTATGTTTATAGTAACGTCCTTAACTTTGTTAAAGGCATGTAATTTCCACAATAAAACTAAAATTACTAACTACAAGGTGCATGAGTAAGTTCTCCAACAAGAACTATTTTAATAGTAATAAGTGAATGAAAACAACAAATAGGGAAAAGGTTTAGAGTCTTAAACTGAGTACTATAAGTAAATTCAAATTTAATTCAGATTTTTTGTTATTTGTTCTTGATGAACTATCCCATTTCATCGGTCGTTTTCTTCCTCATTGCCACCATGGTATTGTGTAATTTATACTGGATCAAAAAAATACCTTTAAATGTACATATTGTTTGTATGGAGGTGCGTAGGTGTGGCCTTCCAGATTGCATCTGGCTGTTCAAATAAAGATGAAAACATCATTTTACAAAATTTAAAAAAGATAAAAAAAATGGACATCCAATTCAAAACTAACAATATTTATTTTTTTATTTGTTTGTTTGTTTGTTTTTGTGTGTTTGTTTGTTTGTTTGTCTTTGATTATTTGTTTCTTTCTTTCTTTCTTTCTTTCTTTCTTTCTTTATTTATTTATCAATTAATTCATTAATTTATTTATTGATTGATTGATTGATTGATTGATTGATTGATTGATTGATTGATTGATTGATTGATTCATTCATTTATTTATTTATTTATTTATTTATTAATTAATTTATTTATTTATTTATTTATTTATTTATTTTTTTATTTATTTATTTATTTATTTATTTATTTATTTATTTATTTATTTATTTATTTATTTATTTATTTCATTTCATTTCATTTCGGGTCTATGCTATTAGATAAACCAAGTCATTCTAATGAAGATTGCCTTTGGTATGGATAAATATGGATATATCGGATCAGAAATTAAACGATGACAGATTTATATCGCTATGTTAGACACTCAGGCAACCTGAACCCTAAACCTAAATAATCAGTTTGTGCAGTTAAAACAAATCACAGATCCTATTGATTTCAATAAATACAAATGCAATTACTGCTAGTAAACTACAGGCATTTATATGGTGATGCAATGACTCATTTCTTTGTTTTGATTATGATTATTATTATTATTATTTTATTATCTTTTTTTTTGTAGGACTTCTGTAAAGACCTCGGGGTAAGTTTTGGATTGCATAAAGCCTTATGTAAGTTCAATATTTGTATGTGTGTTTATATTTACTTAAGCAAACTATAGACGCTTGAAATGTCCATTTGTAGGGTTGACGAAGTTTTTTTCTTTGCACAAATTCTTTTCCATAAGAACATGGTTTTAGTTGAATGTTATTGCATAATGCAATAAGATGCAAAGGTCATGGAGCTCAAACCAGGTGCAAAAAGTACTTGAGGTGTGCCTACAGGGAGTGTTCAAATTGTCACTCTCCACTTGTTTCGTACTTTTAATGATTTTCGGTGGGTACAACTTGAACACACACACATATCATGTGTATAGTATGTACATATATATGTGTGTGTGTGCGTGTGTGTGTGTGTGTGTATATCCGTCTGTCTGTCTGTCTGTCTGTCTCTGTACATGTTATCTCTCTTTCAGATACTACGCGTGTATACCCTAATGACTCTCGCAAAGTATGGTACTTAGCGAGAGTCATTAGATTTTAAGATGGTCTAGATATGCCCGAACAATTGGGTCCAATATTTCTACATGTGGCTCTATAGTCTGACGTGTTTGTATTTTACATTGTATGCTGCAGACCCTTGGATGCATACTTGTGGTGAGTATGCTGTACCTGTGGAATATGTGTAATTTATTTGGTATGCTTCCATATATCAGTCCTGAACTGTTGTCGCTTTCAGTATCACAAGGTCACATAATCTAAACTGTCTTGCATTCAAGTAATTCTACAAGTCAAATTTTATCCAGATCCCTTGAGTGACAAAAATAACGAATCTAATATTTCCTGCTAGTTGTACAACATGAATATCAATGAAAAGAAAACAAAAATAACGAATTGAAACCATTTAAAATGACAAGGGTTGGGGGCCAAGAATCAATTAGAGCATATCAGGCTCACCTTCTGCAGTGCAGAGTACTGGTGCTGTTGGTGAATTGTTAAAATAAATTGTTGACAACAGTATGGTCACCATGACTCCATGATCACTTATTAACTTCTTATAGTTTGACAATTTCAGAAGCTAGCATATTTTTTGTGTTTGTTTGGTAAAGTTCAGCATATAGCATAGACTCCCACCTCCCCACTCTCCCGTTACAAGAACGTATTCGCCGTTACTAATTTCCATAACCACACTGCACACAATATGTTTACTAAGTATGTTAAAAACAATCCCTCTAATCCACAGAATAAATGGGCCGTATCTAACAAGTTATAGGGCTCCGCCAGATGCTTTTGATATGGAGCTGGCCCTGTGGCGATAATTGTGTCCATCTACTAACAAAACCATAACACAATCAATTATTGAAGTCTCCTCCCAAACGATTGTTACATGTGCATGCTCAGAGGTAACAGTGCATGCGTTTCACTGCATTGTCATGCTACACACTGTCATATTTAAGATGTCTTGCAATTGTTTACCCCTGATGAACAACATCAACTGGCCAATTCCAAGGAGATTTTTGTCTCACTGATAATTTTGGACCACACATTGTAAACCAGGGTTTTTCTCAGAGTAGAGTGACATCTCTTGAAAGTCGTTTTTTTTTTTTTTTGGTGTGTGTGTGTGTAGAATTGAGTGATAACAAGGCAAGGTTGAGCTTAGGTATAATTTTTTTGTTGATGAATGATGCCACACATTTATCCTGACGGTCCTAGCCCAAAGCAGAATGTGACAAATTCTTTGCAGGGTGATTAGGTTATTTAACCGATGCACCACAATTTCTATAAATAAAGGCTCTGGTCAATGGCATGGCACCGAGCAACCATACTGGCACCAGAGGCCAAGCTGAGTAACATGTGTCTGGAAGAATTGAACCAACCCATTTTGGTCTGGATGATTTGTCAGCAGCTCAGCTTATCTTATGGTCATCTATCAATCATATATCTTTGGTGGTCCATTGGAAATTATTTGACAACATAAAATTTCCGAATTCTCAAAAACTGTGTTTCCTATTCACCTCAAACTTCTAGTGAATGTACATTGAATGCCACGCTCCCAAGCCAGATAACATGGCCATGATACAGTGATGGAATTGTTTTGAAAAATTGACTATTTCTAGCAACATTAAAAAACGAAAAAGTCTTCCCAGATACCATCATTGTTTGCTTTTAAATTACACATGGACACCTGTGCAGACCTCAGACATGATCTTGTTCAATATTCGGTACTGTAATTCGTTTCGATTTTTTACTAATTGTTTTGTGTTCAAACATATTTTTGACTTCCACTGCAAAATCATTAATCACATTGTTCTGAATCCTGGTGGAAATGTAGCTAGCGTAAGGTGAAGATTATTTTTCACTAGGTACTGATACACTGGATCTCTGAATTTTGAAAGATTTTTTTCAATCCCTGTCCCTCTTGATTAAACATTCATTCGTACTGATGACCATGTAAATCATTCGGCATTTTTAATAGCAAACCTCCCTTGACTATCCCTCAATATCATCTCCAAACGTACTTCAAGCTCAGCGTGGATGCCATATTACCAAATTCTTGAATATCTTGTTGGTGGCAGCTCACGAAACCTGCAAACACTTGTACACATTTTGTACTTTTTGAAATCGATCAGTATTTTGCTGCTGTGATTTTGTCGGGATTCATACAAATACCATTTGCAAGCAGCACCAAAACTAGAAACATGAATTTTCTTATTACCAAGCGACATAATACTGTTTCAACCTGGGATGATCAGCATAAGACCTACGTAACAATGTTTCCATATTTGTCATGTACTTTGAGAATAAGCCCTTAAACATCATGTTCATGGCTATCGTGAATATTGCAGGCAACTTACCTAAGCCAAAAGGCACTCAGTGATATTCAAGCAACCCATTACACTTGTTCACAAAATGTTGTACTGAGCCTTCGTCTGCCTTCAACCTCTATTTGGCACATTGTGCAAGGCATAGGTAGGACTTACCCCATCACTATCTGAAAACGTTTTTATCAAAGGAAGTGGATGGCCATTTTTCATAGTTTTCAGATCAAACTTAAGATATTCAATACACCACGAGACTCCTCCCCCCCCCCCCAGTTTTTTTTTTTTTTTTTTTTTTTTTTTTTAGAAGTGGGATGGGTTTTGGGGGCGATGTTTTTTTTTCTGGTGAGAACTGAAGAAGGTACCCAAGGAAAAAAGACAGTTGTACAATGCTTAAGTCCAACATGTCTCTAAGAAGGTGATCTTGTATCTCTGCAAATCCCAAAGGACCTATTCTCATCTGCTGTTTGAATTGGTAAAACATTGAGAACATAAATTGTATGCTTCAGACATGGGAAACAATATAAAGTCAAATTGTTTTGAGCAAACACTTAAAATGCTGTGTGACCAAGTTAGACATACCTTCTTCTTGTTTAGGGTAAACTCTTCCCAGGAAACATTAACCATCCGTGTTAATGTACAGGGACCTCTGAGTCTGAATTTCCTGATTCTGTCTTTCCCTGGTTTGGGCTAATCCATTAACCTCGAATTACTTGCCCTTCCCGTTTAGTAAGTTCATTAGATTACCTCATCAAACAGCACTACAATTGTAATAAGATACCCTGGTTTAAGGAAACTTTTCTTTAATATTGACTGTGCTACTTACATGCTTACCACCATAAGAAGCATAGCTAAAACGAACAGGTCCTTTTCCTTGCAATGGTGTAATATCACCCAGTAAAACCTCTGGCACTTTAATAAGAGCTTTTGCAATGGCGGAACGACAAAAGTCTCTTGGCAATGCTCACTTAAACAAATTGATTCTTCATTTCATCTGCAACACAGGTTTGCAGGCAACATGATCTGCAGTCTCTGCAACAAGACTCTTAACGGATAAATAACATTACATTGCCAGTGATCAAACTTTATTTATGCCAGTCAAACAATTTCATGCTTTAAGGTTAATTTACATTATTCAATCTCACCGCTGACATACATTTTTTTTTGGGGGGGGGGGGTCTTTTCGATCAAACCTTTCCTCTACCCTTATCTCTTATTCTGATGACTTACTACAATAACGTGTGCTGCTGTTTCAAGATTCGCCTCAACCACTGATCTTTCAATTTGAATTGAACTACCAGATTGTAGTATTTATAGTATGTGGTATGCAGTATTTCTCCACTGTGCTACAACCAGATGATAATGATAACTATTTATATTTTCCATGTATAAGTTATGTATTGTTGTAACACAATGGACGTGTCTGAGACGTTCCGGGTCAAGCAAGGTCGATAGTACAAGATATAGATAGAAGATTGTTGTGATTTTGCGTGTATATCAATATGAAGGTGTTGTGAACTGCAAGAGACTGAAAGATCCCTGATATATATTGATTTTGTGGTGAGTTTGAGGAACGATTTTCCTATCATAAACTATATGAGGCTCATTGGACTTCACGCTTCAGTTAAACACACAAAAGAAAAGCTCTTTTCTTCTGGAGTGAACTATTCACACTGATCCAGCAGTAAGCCAGGGGTCATTAAAGAGAGGCTATTGTATGGTCGAGTTCAGGTCGGAGACAGGTGAAATTAGGTGACCCAGTAAAACATGGCTACTCTTGAAAACATAGCTGCGGCACAAACTAAACGTCGTCCTTCTCTGGCAAAAATCAATAAAATGCAAACAGCTGGTCTGAAAGAAACTTTAAAAACTGTATTATCAGAACTTAGGACTTACGACGAAGCTACCTCTGTACGTCTGGGTGAAGAAGCAAACGTCACCTCTCCTGAAAATGTAGATACTGCAAAGTTACTTCGTTTGATCTTATCTGAGATCAAAGAGTTAAGAAGAGAGAGAGATGGACTAAGAGAAGAAGTTGCTAAAGTCAGTGACAATTTTACGAAATTGTCAGAAACTGTGCGACACTAGCAAAGATTTCTTGAAGAAATAGATAGCAGAGAGAGGAGGAATAGTATTGTCATAACAGGAGTAAGTGAAACCAATGGTCTTGACGGAGCTCAGTCTGATAAACAGAAATGCAATCGTATCCTAGAAGTCCTAGGAGTAAGTGGACTTTCCTATACACACAAGAGAATTGGAAAGCAGTCCCACCGTTATGATTGTCCGCTACTTCTTCACATCCAAACCACAGGTGATAGAGAGCTCATACTGGCAAATACCAGTACACTAAAGCAAGCTGGACCTGCATACAGTAAAATCTATGTGAAGAAAGATGTGCACCCTGCAGTTCGCAAAGAGTGGAAAGGTCTTTGGGATGCAGACAGTGCTGAAAAAAAACAAACCTGAGAATGCTGGATGCAACATTTACTTTGGTCCGAAACAGCGTATCTTGTTTCGTGACGGAATCATTATTGATCGATGGTGTCTGAAGTTTTTCATTAGATGGTCCAAAAGAGTTGTATATAGGTTCATGGAACATTCATGGCGTGAAAAATAAAATTGAATCAAATATATTGCTTCAGTGGTTTATGAGGCACGATGTCATCATATTGTGTGAAACTCATTCTTATTTACCTTTTTCCGCACCAGGTTTCAAGGTATTTCAAAGCAAAAATGCCAATAAAAACCGAGGAGGTGTAGCACTATTAGTACGGAATTACCTTATAGACAATTTAAGCTATGTGAACATTGATTGTGAAGATATGATATGGTTCAAATTTGACAGTTATCCAGAAGTAGTTTTCTGCGGATGTTATTTAGCCCCCGTCGATTCAAGTTACTATTCTGAAAATGGGCTGGCGACTATTCAGGGGAAATGTCTGGAAGGTGGTGAAAAATGTATCATTGTGGGCGACTTAAATGCAAGATGTGGCATGAAAGTGAACGAGCTAGTGCAAAATGACTCCAATTGTAAATATATAGACATTCCACACCCGTTGAAAGATCGAATGTAAACGGTTAAAAGATAAGACAAATGTGTACAGACTGTAATTTTCTTATCTTGAATAATCTGCAAATCGAAGCTTGTTGTTTCAGGGGCGCGCTTACATTCAGGAAGAAATCAGTATAGTGTCTCGGGTCCTGATGCATACAGTTATTTCCTTCTGTGTGGACCAAAATATGCAAATGCCATCAGATCATGCACCTATCTCGGTGGTTCTTGACTCTGAAAAGTTGAGATCATGTGATCTCAGTGATATCTTACAGCGCGCAAGTTCCTTGGAGATCACGCAGTACTGCATAGACCATCCAGGCCTCTTTGTAGACGTTCAATAAAATTTTGTGATATTGACCATGATAAGTTCCTGGAGGAGCTCAATAGACAGGAAATACCCAAGTGTACACATGACAATGGTGACAAAGGGAGAATTCGATGAAGACGTGAGAGACATACCTTTGGATGACTCTTTCAAAGAGCATTTAGAGGAATTGCTTAATCTGCCAATTACAGACATCCTTGATATTGAGAGTCTTAGAATGGATGCGACAACTATTCCTGTCCTAGGCAATCCTATAGAATACAGAGAGGTTGCTGAGGTTATACAATATCAGTTAAAGCCAAATAAAAGTTGCGGTCCAGATGGAGTTAGCCCGGGCATCTTTAAGCTATTACCAGCGGGATGGACACTCTTTCTCACAGCTTTATTGAACATTATATTCGTGTCTTCGTATCCAGTCACCTGGACACACGCGCGTCTTACTATGTTGTTTAAGAAAGGTAACAAAGCTGTGTGTGATAACCATCGTGGTATTAGCATTCTGAAAAGCATTGCGAAGCTATATGACTATGTTTTGTATAACAGACTCACTAAATGGTTCACTTCCGACCTTGACCAAGCTGGAGCATTGCCCAGGCGGGGCTGCGTGGAGCATATTGTTACACTGAGGCTTTTAATGGACCTATATGCTAAGAAAAAGACAAAGCTTTTTGTAGTATTTATTGACTTGTTAAAAGCATATGACAGAATACCAAGGCAGGCGCTATGGAGGGTCCTAAAGCGCTTGGGTTTTGGAAAAGTCATGTTGTACACACTTGTGTCACTGTTTAAAATATCAAAGAGTATCCTTGGTTGAGCCATTATTAGTGCTATGATTGGGGTCCGACAAGGTTCTCCAATGCCATGCTTCTTGTTTACAGTGTTCGTAAGCGATTTAATACGTAGCTTTAAAGAGAAATGTGGTCTGACCAGTTTTTTAAGGTGACTTCATGTACTTATGTTAATGGACGACACTGTCATATTTGCATCCTCTCGGGAAAAATGCAATGAAAAACTCATTGTCCTGAAGAACTATTGTAACTCATCAGGCATGGTGGTTAATGGAGGGAAAACAAAGTTTATGGTTATAAATAGAAATCAATACGATAAGTTACCTATTGTTGTAGGTACACAAGGAAGTTTTACAGTTCATCATTGCGATAGTTACACATATCTAGGAAGTATTTTTATATCTGACGGGAGCATTTTGTCAGCCATGAAATTACACGCTCAGTCCATGAGAAAGCATTTGCTAAAGTTGATAGAACATTTAAAGACGTTCGGTACACCGCGATATGCGCAACCATTTATGGTCCAATGCCTGTATACAGTTATGGCTGGTATGTGTCGATAACTGCACTAGCTGCTGTTCACTTTTCCTATTTTGCACAGGTCCGTTTGAGAAATATGGATTGTTTACGAAGAGTGAAAAGGAAAAAGAATGGCCGGTTTGTTAACAAATGCCAAAAAAAGGACTGAACGCTTTAAAACAAGGCAGAATACGTCGAAACACGGCAGTGGTAGACCAAAACGCATGTACACAATCAGGGAACGCTGACCAAGCCACCGTCGAAAGTGCCGAGCCCACCCCCCACCACCCACCCCCAAATGCCACATGCCCATGTAAACACTGACAGTTATAGCTGGGACGAAGGTCCTAGAATAGTGGAACTAAGTGTACTAGCTGATAATCTTGTATGCGATGAATGTAAAAAAAAAAAAAAAAAAAAAAAGTTGTCCCTAAAAAATTCAGAATCTGAAAAACGATATGGCTTGGCCAGTGTACTTTACATTTCTTGTGAATGTGGTACGATAAACGCTGTCCCAACTTGGGGGGGGGGGGGGCACAGTAATACCCCAGCGTCAAAAGGTGGCACAGGCATATTTGATAATGTGCTGCCTCTGTTACCATTCGACAATGTAATAAGGGAACTATAATTTTGATATTCTTATTTTTACCTCTTTTTCCACATTGCTGTATTGCACTATGGAGAGAATCTTAAAATGTTTGCCTCTTCTCAGTATAACTATGAAAGTATATATTATGACTGGAATATAAAATTAACGACGTACTGCCGTTTATTTAACCTACATACATGTATATTGATATGGTATCGAAGTCAGACAATGAATGGATACCTTGTACCTATGAACTTAGAACAAATTAAGTCAACATGCATGATTTCTTTGTACAATTGCAGAAAAAATAGCACCGTATGATATCTTTTTTGTGTTAATCAATGAGGTCAGTGCATATTTTGGAAACCCCCTACAATTTTTCAGGGATAAGCATATATTTTTCTTCTATTTCAAGCTTAAAAAATAATGTGAGCACTTATACATTTTTGCAAGACGAGATGAATTTAAAGTCACATTCCAGCATGTTTTGTCTACATATTTGTTATGAAAAGGCTTGATAAACATCGCATACACTCATATTGAGTTATTCTATGCATATTTTTGCATCCTTTTTTTTCTATTTTTTTTGCTTTTACCCACATATATAATGTTTGCTATCCAGTTTCTGTAGTCCTTACATGTAGCACCACCTAGCGACAAAAGTTGCACCGTGACATGCTAATTTTTGTTTGCATTTTGTTTCAAATGCCAATATCTTGGTTCACACCAAAAAACCAGAGATTTCTAAATTCTTTTGACCAGTGTACCGAACGCCTTTAAGGATCTCATTTACTAGGCTGCGCCTGTCTTCCCTCAGATTGCGGATAGAAACAGGACATTGGTCCCGAATTCCCATGGACCAAAGAGTGTGTGACTGTGGATATGTGCAGGCTGACGCTCATGTTATCCAGTGGTGCCCACTTGTGGATGAAATTCGAGCTAGATATTCAAGGCATTTGTCTATATACCCAGAGAGTGTTATTAACGACAGAGAAGAAGAAGATATGAAATTATTTCACGAAATTCTGGCGTACTTTCAATAATATGGACTTATACTGGACTGATAAGCATTAATGCTGGACTTCTCATTCAGGATTTTTGTTAGATTTGAATGCCTCTCTCTTAAATATTAGTTACGTTATGCTTTGTCTGATTTAATTATGGTGTTACAATGTGTTTGTTTTTCGCTTGTCCTGTACTCTTTTGGACCGTGTGTCAATAAAAAACTACTACTACTACTACTACTACTACTACTACTACTACTACTACTACTACTACTACTACTACTACTACTACTACTACTACTACTACTACTACTACCACCACTACTACTACTACCCATCATGGCCTTTGCAAATTGTACTAACTGTGGACCAGTCTTTTCAACCCTCGGTCTTATAACGCTCTGAGTACTAGGGTATTTGCAGGTATCATGTACCATGCACCTGGTGCTTCCGGGGGAGAATAATGCGTTTGGTTTTATAAAGTTCATTGTGTTATCCCAAATCACAGGGTACAGTTGCCATGGTAACTATTATCCTAATTCAATTTTACTGGTTAATTAGTAACAATGTATTGTCCATCGTTGCTAAATGTATTAGCAATTTTGCAGTAAAAGACATGAGTGAGTATAATAAAGAAAAGTTCACGATATCCAGGTTTTGCTGCAAAATGTTGAAATCAGGCCTACTTTTTATTGCTGGAGAGCTTAATGTTATTCAAGGACAGGCGACCCGCCTGTCATCTGGGATTTTTGCTCCCTCTCAGCAATCTTTCGTTTCATATAACTGTGAAATACAACTTATCACTCCAAAACACATTTGGAATGTTGAAGAAGTCTTCAGGTACATCAAGTATTCATACAATTTACAGCATTTTAGCTTTCAAAATTATAATTCAGCAAAGCAGTCTTGTTCTGGTGACTGGTAACTCAATTTCTTTTGCGGATGACTCTCCTCATATGGAAACAGAACAACTAGCTGGTTATCTTAAAGGGCTAAAGGATAATTTTTCGACACTCAATTTAAATGTCCTGGTGTCTTTATAAAAACTTTATAATTGTGTTCATAAATTGCAGATCTAGCTCTATATAACTTTGCTTTTAGTGCCATATGTCTCGAAGAAACATGGATTAATCATAATTTATGAGCCATATCTAGTTATAATCACTTGACTTATACTGCCATACCTTTTAAAACCACATTCAGTTGTCATAGAAGACTATTTTTAATAACAAAATGATTTACATTAGGTGTTTTGAGACTTATATTCCCAAAAACAATATATCGAGGTTTTATTATCTGTATATTTGGAAATGGATTGCAACAAATGTTAACTTGCGTAATATTTACTGACTACCCAGCCATACTCATAATAAAATTGACTAATTTGAAAAAGTATTTTGCATCAATGATTGTATCTTTCCCAATAGATCATCTGATAAAACTGGTTGGAGATTTTAATATTTATTTAATTAGTTTTAATACTAGACAAAAGTAAGCAAAGTATGAAGACTTAATATAATTTAATGGTTTTTAACCCAAACCAAAAAGATTATTGCATAGAACAAGCTACTTTAATCAATCAAGTTTTTGCAAGCTATCTCACAGCAGCCAATCGTGTACCTAGGAATAATTTTGTCCATAATATACAACCATTTACCTATTTTGTATGCATTAATACACATTGGGAACTCAAGAGGGTGGGGGCCCATTTTCTTACAAATTAAATCGAAAGACCATCATTTAAAACATCGTTTCTATGCCCACTTAAAATGCAAATTATATCGAGCAAGACTTCGAACTTGCTTTACAGTCCAATCTAAATTATACTGCCTTTAAGTTACCATTACTTTTATGTTCAATATATATATACATATATATATATATATATATATATATATATATATATATATATATATATATATATATATATATATATACATATATATATACACATATATATATACATATATATATATATATATATATATATATATATATATATATATATATATATATATATATATATATATATATATATATATATGTGTGTTTGTGGGTGTGGGTGTGGGTGTGGGTGTGGGTGTGTGTGTGTGTGGGTGTGCGTGTGTGTGTACTGTTAAACTATAGCAATCAATATGGTTTGTTAAAATTCTCATGGATGATTAACATTTGATTTCTTGTATCTCTCCAGCATCCTGGTTTTGCTAGAAAGCTGTGTAAAGTAAGTACAATTGAGTTCTGCTATACCATTTTGGGATGCCATTTTAAATGATTGACTTGGTGCAAATAGTTGCTCTTCAGTAAATAAATGCTAAGTTTTACGGAAGACACAATGGTTAGGAGAGTTAGATGGACGAGAGTTGTTGATGGTCAGCACTGCATGCCTGTACAACGCATATACCCCCCCCCCCCCACACACACACACAAATGTTGAACAAAATGTCCTATTTACTAGTGTTTATCTCATTCCAATTTCATATGTTGCATGACAGTACATGCATATGGTGAAGATAACGCAAGAAATCTGTATTTGGAATGGTTCAATAGCATCAACTGCCTATCATGGTCACCTAAATACCTAATTCATAATTTTAAAGACACTATGCGTTGATTTCTGTCTGATGAAGCCAGCATTTAAAGTTCTTCATCAAATGATATATCGATGTGCTGATGTCTGTAGCAAAATCATACACTTATCCAAAGGAAACTGGTCCTGCCTATTTTTCCACTAAAGATATTAAGGTTTACTTCAGTTGGCCTTTCAGTCAGCTGGGGTTATCATGAGTCACCCATTAATCGTCGCCCGTCCGTCCGTCTATCAACAATTTCGCATTTTGACTTCTTCAAAGACTCTAGCGCGATTCTCTTCAAACATTTGGTGGATATCCCGCTCGGTGAGTCGGATTAAGTAAGTTTAAATTGTAATGTCACAGCAATGTTTTATAAACTTGAGCACATTGTTGCGCCAGAAAGTTTTTTTTTTCAAGCTGTTCTTCTGAGCCTGGTAGAAAAAGTGCTGCAAACGTGAAAAGAGGAGTGGTCTTAAAGATTCATCCCCTAGATAAGGAAAATATTGAACAGTTTTTTTTTCTTTTAATTTATTTTTTTCATCTTGACTCCATCACTTTGGAATGAGATTTAAACCCGTAACATGTCATTCTTGGCATCATTGTTATCATAAATGGCATATATATTAGTTACAGCCTTTTGGGCGCATTTTACACATTTCCTTTTGGTTGGGTAACAGTCAGCTGAACTTTTAATTTGTTTCTTAATGTTTCATATACAGCATAACATTTTTCTATAATCTGAAATCACTGAAACAACGCTATTGAATATTATCGATTAAAGCCGAGTCAATAACATATCCCTGACATGACTGAAGTAAATCTGGTCTTTTATTTTGTTTTTAGAACAGCCTTTGTGCATCTTCCTCTCTAAAAATACTTGCCCAGTGGCTTTGAAATTGCAGAACACTTCTCGATACCAGTAAATGTTAATTGTATAGCACCACCTAGGGACAGGAATGCTGACATTGAAAATTTTATGAATGATATTTTCCCAATCATTGAAACCATATCCCTTGAACCAGGTGCCAAAATTATAGTCGGTGATTTTAACATAACTTTATTAAAAATGAACACACGTGCAAAATATGCTGATTTCCTGGACATGATTTTCAATAGTGGTTATTTGCCCCAAATTATTTTTCCTACTCGATTTTTTTTTGCAAGGAATGCCACTCTGATAGACAACATTTTGTGTAATACTTCGCACTGTAAAAAGTCTTGTCTCTCTGGCATTGTCCTTACGGATATATCAGATCACATGCCCTGTTTTATATTCTTTGACCAAGCTCTAAATAAAGAAAACCCTCCCAAATATATTCTAGCTGAAAAATTAGACTTTAATTCTGTACATAATTTTTATGATGAGATCAAAAATTGTAATATTATGCAATTACTTGATACAAATTCACATCATGACCCAAATATGAATTACTCCAGTTTAGAAACTGTTTTGACCAAGGCCATAGAAAAACATATGCCCATAAGAAAAATTAAATTCAACAAATATAAGCATAAGAAAAATAACTTGATATCCAACGGCATTCTAAGATCTATTTCGTGATAATTTATACAAGAAATTAAAATGCACGTCACACGAGTCTTGTACGGCCCTATAAAAATTAATGTCAAAACCTACAATCAAATCCTCAACAAATGTACCCGTGAACAGAAACAGAATTACTAGCATTCAAAATTTGCAAAATATAGAAATGATGTAAAAAAGATTTGGGACGCAATACGCTCTGTCATGAATGGTAATAGATTCAAAAATAGATTCCCTTTGGCTTTCAAAATTAATGGCAAAATAATAACTGACAAGCACCAAATTGCCGAATGTTTTAATCAGTTTTTCACCAATATTGGTCCCAATTTAGCTGCACAAGTTAATAACGGCAATTCCATACCTTTTACCTGTTATCTTTCAACACCAAACGATTGTTATTTTGCTGTCTTACATGTATCTCCAGATGATATTTCTATGATTTTCAAAAATTTTGAACCTAAGACTAGTTCCGGACAGGACGGGATATCTATGTATTTATTGAAAGGTTTAGTTCTCTTTCTGTACCTCTGGCTTTAATTGTCATTCATTCTCTCACCACAGGTATCTTTCCGGAAAAACTAAAAATAGCATAAGTATTACCTCTTTATAAAAAAGACGATAACGCTTTATTGGATAACTATAGACCAATTTCTCTCCTGCCAGCCATTTCCAAAGTTTTTTGAAAAAGTGGTGTATAATCAGTTGTACGAATTTTTCATATAAAAAAAGCTCTTCTACGCAAGCCAGCATGGTTTCAGAAAATTGCACTCCACCGAAACTGCCGCTATGGAATTAACAGATCGTCTTCTTCAGATTCTTGTCACTGGAGACATACCCGTCACGATGTTTTTAGATTTATAGAAGGCCTTTGATACTCTGAACCACGAAATTCTATTACATAAGATGACCAATTACGGTATTAAAGGAACCCCTTTAAATCGGTTAGAAATTATTTCACAAACAGAAAACAATACGTCAAATTCGACGATGTTTCTTCAAAGTGTCAACCTATTACAACTGGAGTGCCACAGGGCTCTATTTTGGGTCCTCTTCCTTTTATAATTTACACAAATGACATGTATTTGGCATCTTCAAAATTTGAAGCGATTTTTTATGCTGACGACATGACGCTTATCAATTCACTTAGTTCTTTCAATTTCCCTCTCAAGGACACTGATTCTGTATCAAATAGAATAGAAATCAAATTAAACAAGGTATGTGATTGGCTGTCAGCTAACAAATTATCTATTAATGTTGCTAAAACTAAATATATGGTGTTTCGTTTCCCTGAACGAAAATCAAATTTCACCTTTAATCTTATAATAAAAAATGTGCCCATCTACAAAACCAGTGAATTTGATTTCCTAGGTTTACGAATTAACGAAAACTTAAAATGCACTCACACGTTAACGAAATTGGAAATAAGCTCTCAAAAATTGTTGGTGTTATGGAAAGAACACAAAATTGTTTTCCGCAAGATATTCTATTACAAATCTACCATTCTCTTTTTCTTCCTCACATAAATCATTGCATTCTTCTGTGGGTTTTGTCGTGCGACCGTATTTTCAAACTTCAAAAGAAGGCTGTTCGTGTAATTTGCTTGGCAAGATATAATGCCCACACGGATCCTTTATTTAAAACGTTAAACCTTTTACAAGTACCAGATATTCATAAGTTAAGATCCTTAAAATTCTACTATAGAAATTAAGAAAATAAAGCCCCTGATTACTTTAACAACATATTTGCAGCTACGATACCTGCTCATCGATATTTAACTCGACATAGAAATGACAGCCAGGTTCCTATTCCTTCTAGAAATTCGACAAAACATTGTATTAGGTATTACCTTTCAACCCTCTTAAAAACACACAACACTGTATCAAAGATAAAATTTTCACACATTCTTATAATGGTTACGCAACCTACATAAAGCTTTTCTTCGTGAAGCAATATAAAGACACTTGTACAGTTGCACACTGTTATGTTTGTGGTAATTAAGTGACTTTACATTTACTCTGTATATTTAAGCTTCTAATCTCTGTTCTTATTATTTTTGCCAGTTGTTGCTAATTATGATTTTACCGAAAGGTGGGTTTGGCGATTGCGGATCATAAAACCCTTAGCCAAGGTCATCCTAATAACATTTAGTTCAATTACGAGTTCTTGGTTCTTGGTTATTGCTTAATTACCACTTTGTCATTACAAACGTTGAAATTCATATAACCCATTTCATATCATATTGAATAAACTGTTCTGAATTCTAATTCTGAGTTCTGAGAGTTCTGAGTTCAAACATAGTTACAACATGCTTATGTTATTTCTGTTTATTTGTCTTTAGAGTAAAAGGGCGCAGACATACTTGGAGGTAAGCACCGTTATGTTGCACATTTAATCCAGAAATGACATTCTTTAAATCACAGATTTGCAATTTCATATCCAAAGCAGATTTTAGGTTTGAAAAACATGCAAAACTATGCCACATGGGATAGCCTACGTAATACATATGACTCCCTGACTGAATTGCTGCCCTTACACTGGGAATCTTACAATAACAAAATGCAAGTAGAACAAACAAAGACCTTAAACCACAGCTGTTGCTCAAAATACAAATAGACTCTAATACATGACACAAATTACGTGACCAAAATTTGTATTTACTAGTTAAACATGAATTTAATAACGTTTTAAGTAGCTTCAACACACACTGCCCACTTGATTTTTGAGGTGCCATCGTTTTTGGGCATATTCCCCTCCGCTGGAAGTTCTGTGTTTGTGTAAATATACTTTACTTGTACTCTGCTATAAAACGTGGTGTGTGGTGATTCTATTGACTTCATTGGAAATCTCCGAAACAAATAACGCGGGTTCAGGAATAAACATTTGGTAGTACGATGATCTTCATGAGATCTTTTTCAGACACATTTACAATCAATCACCGTCCTCCAACAACTAACCCCAATTTTATAATGTCTTTGCCTGATTTTTAAAGATAGATAATTTAATGCTGACCACACCAGTCTTTGGTTAACTATTTCATCAGAGATGGAAAGCGAGATAACAGAAGAACATACCATAAATGGAAACCTGTGCCCCCATCTGATCATCATCAAGCATTCCAGTTAAAATATTAAACGATCTATGATCTGATGCATGAGCTGAAAGGACCACGTCATTCCAACTAACACCAAAACATTGAAAACCTCAGCATTACATGTTCAAAGTTGTAGACACGTTGCTATGGCAATAGTGTTAATGGTCCCTACCTTCTCACTTACAGAAACTCGAGCTTGAAAACAGATGTGTACACATTTTTTTCAGGATAAAAGCGCAGAAATCACATATTATGTCTCATCAATCCAACTCACTCTAGGTGGTGTTAAAGACAATCACGACAGTCAAGTTTCTACTCATTGCCTCACTTTATATGAAAATTTCCCTTGATCCAAAACTACCGAGAGTCACCACTGAATATGAAAGTTGATTTAGAAGGTTGTTGCTGCTCGTTTCCTAGATCATATGGTTAAAAACGATCACTGGGAGCTCTACGACTCTGCAAAGAAAGACAGCAAAAGTGCTGAAACAGTTCATGTTACAGTACAAAGCATCATGTGCCAGACCCTAGGTAACAAAAATGTACACGCAGTTGTATAGGTTCTGTTTGCTGAGTTTGATGATGTGGATCACAGCATATTATTGCAAAGACTAAAAACGCATTGGTTTGACTGGCATTCCCCTTGTACTGTTGCACTCTGATATTGGACAATGCAACCAGGTCATAGTTGTTCACAGTCAGTCATCTGAAAACCAACAACCATTATGCCTTTTGCCCCAGGGTTCTTTACCGGGGCCTATGCTTTTTTCAATATTCATTAACACCAGGTGACATACTGGGAAGTTATCGATTGAATCTTAATGTATATGCTGATGGCACACACAGACACACACAGACACACACACACACACACACATATATATATATATATATATATATATATATATATATATATATATATATATATATATATATATATATATATATATATATATATATATACATAAGTGTGTGTGTGTGTTGTTAAAAAAATCCATGTCGCATTAAAGCACGCATATCAGAAATTAACATGTGACTGACCAGAAGCATTTACACACCAAATGAAAACAAAATGGAATGACTGCTCTTGGACTCCAAATACCAATTACTGCAAACCTGGCAGTTACCACCAATGTCAATTAATGAGTGTAAAGTTCCTACTACAGTTCCAACAATGCAAAGAATAAGAGAGCTGTGTTGATTCCTTCCTGACTATTAAAAGTATGTAATCAATGTATGGACATACAAACCTTAGAAATAGCTGTGATATTTAGGAAGATAATTTTCTCAGGAAGACATTGACATCTATGTCCCTGCATGTGTTACCTCGCAACTGCACATTCTAAATATGTTGCTCATCGGCCTACCACACTGCCTACACAAGCTATAAAAGCGCAAAACTGTGCATCTGGGCTTGTTACATCCTTTAAACCAGACCATTTAACTCTACTATTAAAAAATAATATTAGTTGGATACCTGTAAGATATTGTGTCCTGTAGAAAATCGAAAAAAACAACAGATTTAAATAAACGAATCTACACATGGATACATACCATATGTATATATATATATATTTGTGGGGGTGTGTGTGTGTGCGTGTGAGTGTGTGAATATCTCAATAATGTGTATAAAGCATATCACAGAAAATCATTTTCTGCTTATACATAATAGCACGTAATTGTGAAAAAAATACATGATATATTATAATAAAATCCGTCGACGTATGTATAGCATTGCTTCAATGCGCCACAGGCATTTAAGGTATCCATAAACAAAATGTCCAGCAGCGTTGCATTGAAGATAAAGAACCCATGATTTATAAAAGAAAGGCTATGTATGTGTCTAGGTGCCACAAAAATAACTTCAACTTTTCGGCATATTGGGATGCAAGTAGCTTAAATCTTCTGTTATGTACATTTTATGCTTCTCAGAAAGACTTCATTTTGCCTTAGGCTTGAGCAAGTCCAAATACATCAGATGGTCAGTGGTCTTCTGTGATGTATGTTACTTGCTCTTCTAAACCATTCTGCTTGATCACTAGGGCTGAGACATTCTTATTTCTGTTTTAACAGAAACCGTATTTATCCCTGTAATTTTTCTTACATTTCACGATATTTCTGAAGGAACAACACACCAGTTGTCTCAAACTTTGATATAGATACTGAATGTTGTCCACCTGGATCTGTGGCAAACGTTTTGACCAGTTCATTGGAGTTCCACATCAGACCAAACAGGTCGGTGTGTCAGACTTCATGACCTTGTAAATGGCAATACCAGGCACCCATGTTTTGCTGATACTATGAACTGGAACCAAGGTTCTGACCTGCATTTAATTTAAAACGTTTGCTATGAATCAGTCGTTAACGTCGCTAATGTATTTTGTTAGCATTAGTCTTGTTAGAACAAAAAATGGTGTCTGTTTTGTGATCTTTAAGACATACCTATAATAAAATGGAATTTATGGAGTAGGCGCAAACATCTATTTCCAGGTCCAACTACACAACATTTCTAGGTTTGGAATTTTCGAATTGTGTGGTTTTTATTGGTTTTACTTAGGATTATAGTATTCATATTGAACATCCATATTATTCCACGTTTTATTACGGTTTCTGTCAGAATGCAATGCTGGCATATATGTGAATAAAATATTACCAATCAATCCATATTCAGTGACAAAAGTTAAGTACATTTAGGCCTAGTGATTATATAAATGTTTTTTACGTCTTGCTTTCATAGAGAAAATACACAACTTACTGACTGCAAGATAATTTATCTTTAATTTTTCCCCGAATACATAAATATATAATATTTCTTCAAATAATCCATAAAGCGTTACATGTATAAATACAAAAATAGTCTCATCTCAATTAATAAGAAATAAAACGGTCTTTTTTTTAATTTACTGCTTACTAATTTCCACTAATTTCCATCAGGGTGTTGCACAATCTAAGGAAAATAGCCAAATAAGTACAATAATGACTAAATGTTGTGACTTCGTCAACCATGTCAACGCAAGATTTTCTACTCGAAGCTCCCCAGAATTCACCATAATGCATGTTCAAATTCGATTTTTTTTCGGGGAGGAGGGAATGCCTCTAGGCCCCTGTAGCATGTCTTCGGGCGTCTGCTTTGTCCTCTTGGGCCACACATGTCTCATGTGGGCCACTGAAAAAGAAATTACCTACTTATTTTTCCACTTGGGTCCGTAAGTTTCTAGTTCTGGCTTGGGTCGCTCAATATTTCCTAGGGAAAGACGGCTGGAAAGTACACGTAATTTTTTTTTCATTCCTTTTTGAAAAAAAAAAAAAAAATGTGTACTTTTCTTTGGATCACTTGGGTTTCTAAGTTTATAACACTGGCCTGGGTCGCTCAATATCTATTAGGGAAGGGCGGCTTCAAACTACATGTACCCATTTGTTTCTAATGATTTTAGGGTTCGGCCTTTTTAGGAGGGCCTGTTAGGTTACCAGAACCACATATATATTATTGTCAGGCCCTCGGTAACCTGGACATTTGTTGAAATATGTTTGAAATGGATGTTCTTTCCCCTTATACACATTACCTTTTTTGGCGTCAGTTGAATTTGTTATCTGGGCACAGCTTGAGTCACTTGTACACTTTAAAATGTCTGCTCTGTTGACTATATGTTGCTTAGATATATAAAGGTAGGAAGAACAACTTTTTTTTGACTTATTCCTCATAGCTTTTGTTTTCAAACTTGGCACTATTTGTGTAGCTCAGTATGTACATTTTCTTAAAATTTATGGAAAACTCGAAGGTAAAGATGTCAAAATGTGACAATTTTTGCGTTAATGCTCTCATTTTTGTGACTAATATCGTCAACGGCGCACCTTCTGTAAATGGTGCATGACAATGAGATTCCTGCTTTTGCCCACTACAGAGGAATCAGAATGAAGTACACATGCGTGACGGTACCTTAAGTGTGAAAGCAAAATTTACACATTCGAGATATGCAAATTGGCTAAACACTTTTCGCAAAGTCATGGGATATCGGGACTCAATTGGTTGATAATAGCCTTCAGAGTAAAGACTGTTGTTTAACCTTATGAGGATGGTCAACAGGATTCTTGAGAGAAGTAACTGAACTATTGGCTGAGCTGCAGTTTGCCGATTAAGTCTCGAAAATATATAGAATGCTTAACCCTATGCCTTGTCGTCTGTGTCACTTAGATCAGCAAATAATGTGTTCCCCATAAGTTTGGTAGGTTATATTTGACTCATCACTCTGAAAAGTTTTTGATTTGAGACGCATGCTAAACAAGGATTGTTGTTTTTTGAAGAAACAGGGAAAATAGAACACCATTCTACATGTACTCAGTTCAAACGATAACCTATAGGAAAAATATTTTGACCAATTGGTTTTGATGAGCTTGCAGTAATACAAACGGTAAAGTTCTTGCAGGAAGTTGCATGTCCAACACTGATGGACCATGTACAAACAGAATTCTGCCTAAGGATATCAGGCTCCTAAGGAGAATTTATTTAAATCTGTATTACAAGAATTGCTTTTGGAGTAAAAATCATTATGCCAAAAGCACACCATAACTTTGCAAGTAATTAAGCATGTATAAGACGCTTCTGAAACTGGCGTCTGTAGATTCTGGTACCGATCAGTTGTTTACAAAATTAATTTACTATGTATGTACACTATAATCAAATTGCACCCAGTGATATCTCTTTAACATCCTAGAGATAATCATTTTGCGTTGCATGTTTGAACTTTATTTCAGCTAATGTTGTTTCTTTATTTCTACGTGGCTGCAGTGTTAGCAATATATAACCATTTCTAATTGAGACAAAAAGTATTGTTCCATAAGTGCTACCTTTCACAGTCTCGAATTTTCCTTAGTTGTGTTGTTAGGCAGATTTGATGTCTGAAAAGCCACATTCAAGCTAAATCAAACTAACTCCAGCAGACACCTGGTGTCCTTGGAGAGAGAATTTAGGTTCAGCTTGTCAAAACAAAACTGTGATATTACTGTGTAACGTAACACTATCTATTTCAGGACCTCGGCTGGACAGTTTGGGTAGGTACCTATGCAATGAAGATAGCTATCATGATGTGAATGGTCTAGAGAAAGAGTAACCATTTTATTTCTCGGCTATACATCACCTGTTTCCATGTTGGTAAAACCCAAGATATGAAAGTAAACTTGTGCATATGTCAAAGTGTTGACATTAGCCTTTATATTGGCCTTCAATTGATATCAATTATTTTAGTTCATGACAAGCTCTTTACTAGCTACATTAAAAACACACGCATAAACGGAACAGTATTCAAATGCAACAATTAGTCCTGGTTAAAACAACCTTTTTAAAATTCTAAAATGACTGAAACCGCTGCATAAAGGGAATATTAACATATGACAACTACATTTCTGCAGTCCCAGTTCAACTTTTACTCTTTGTTAATAAGGCCCTCACCAATAAAGCCTACTATGTACAACCTCGACGGTGTTTTTGCTACAAAGATTGTAATGTGACGGTGAACATGGATTTTTTTCCAGGAAATGGGTCAAGAGCTGCCGGTAAGTACTTCACACACTGTGCATTGTATCTTAAGTGCATCATGCAGTGTGGATAACAAGATCATAATATTTAAATGGAATGAGTGAATATTTGAGTTTTCTGCCAAATATCAGCCTGCAAGCATGTTTATAAGAGCACACTACATGAAGACAAACTTATGCACAATTTAAACTGTAGCCCGTAGACTTTGTATGGAGTTTCCCTTCAAATCCATGATCTCAAAGTATAGTCAAGCCAAATACAACATACACAGCACGTCAGTCGAACATTTTCCATTTGCAGTCTGATTTCATTCCAGTGAGGAATCCGGAGTAATGTTTTCCTATATGAGGCACGTCATAACAATAATGGCAAGAATTTAGTTGCTAAAATAATAAATCAAGCAATGAATAAGGCAATGTGAACAGCTCTTCCTCAGCTGACCTTGACATCAAATTCATATTACCCACACTGGTATTGCGATGGGGCTTTTTGAAATGTAAAAAAAAAAATGTAACTCGACATTGCAATCTCCATTGTCTTACATGTAACTCATTAGGAAAGCATGCATTAACCGTGAGGTACTGGAATGGAAAGAAAAGAAAAGAAAAAAGAAAAAACAAGACAAGAAAGAAAAAAACAAAAACAAAAAAGAAAATAAATTCGTTTAACATCAGACATCCACAGTATTACCCATCAGTAAACAATTTTTCGAATCTCTCATAATCTATATTTTCACCAAGTTTTATATGTCGCGTGATAGTTTTAGAGCAGATGTCAAAAATTGGAGAAAGAATACGAAAAAATCGCAACACTGTCTGTCTAGCACTTTGAGGTCTGGAAGTCTCCAAAAGTGTCCTGAGTAATCTCTAAGAAATTTCCCAGGTGATTTTGTGTGAGAAGGTTCGGAAAATTCTGCCCTAAGAATTTCAATAAAATGATAAAAAAATATAATTCACTGGAATGTGGCCTTTTAAACATACTCCGCAAAGACACACAAACCTAACCCCCCCCCCCCCCATTGGAAATGAATATGTTTGATGATTTTGGCGATGGTTAATTAAAAAAAATCTAATGCAATCCCCATTGACTTGCATGGGAATAAATTGAACTGTGTGAGTTTACGTGCGGGTATGAGAATTGAATACTTCTTTACAATACATTTCGGTAGAGTTGCAGAGTTATTTGTATGGTAATTTTGGAGCAAAAATCCAAATTAGCAAAACCATATGTAAATTCGTCCAAAAAAGACAACTTATAACAATAGGATGAAAACAAATTAAAGTCAGGAGCTCTGCAGAAGGGTCCGTGTGCAATTCCGAAGCAAGACTTTTAGCAGTTTTGGAGAAAAAGATTTTGCTTTAAGATTGTATCCAATAAGAAACAATGTGATAGCTAAAAAATAAACTTCAAGGGACATTGCCTATTTGAGGAAACTCAGTGGAGACCCACTCAAGATACATCCGCACCAAGTTAAAAGGGAATCTGGATGATGGGTTTTGACAAATTAGGAAATGTGAATTTCCTATGCCATCCCTTGGTTTGCATGGCAGGCAGCAGGAGTGTAGGTATTGATCTACCGGTACCTGAATTAAAAAAGGAAAAAAAAAAAATTGCGTTTCTGCATCTAGTGAAACCCTTGAACAACCCACAAGGTGCATGTCTACCAAATTTAAGAACAATTCAGTCGACGGTTTTGGAGAGAAAGTCAAAAGTATCCAAAACGCAAAAACGTTTTGTAAAAAAAAAATAGAACAAAAAAGAATCTGTGGCACCTGGTAAACACATTTTTAGTCAGTCCCCAGAAGTGACACAGATGATGTGCTCAAAGTCATTTCCTGAATATGTTCATGCTGCTCTTGCACTTGCCGTGTTGTTGTGCACAATTCTCTACTTGTTGTAAATCATAACTTAATGGGTTTCTTGGAAGGACTGAGTCCTCTACACGTACGGAAAGGTTTGTATCGCCTGCAAATACTCTGAAAGGTTAACCAGTTTAAACTGATACCTGCATCATAATATCAGAGACTAATGTCACAAACACAATAGTCATTTCCATGGTGAATCCATAGCCTCACAAAAGTGCTGACATAAATAAATCAGTCTCTATACCATGCTATCTGCCTGCACCAATCCAGATTGATATTGCACCAAAGTAGTATTGCCCCAAAAATGGTTACTATTTGTTTGAAAGGAAATTTCTCAATGACTCTGCTCATAAGGTTGAGCAGTGGAAAACGTTTGTAACTGTTAAGAGCCCTTGAGCATCTTTATTAGGATTTTGAATTAAACAATGTCGGATGTTTTCTATTCCAAAGGCAAAAAGACAGCCAAAAGAAAGAAAGAACATTTTTTTACTGGTGATGTACAGAAAACCGAGACACCTTCCTTCGTCAAGCATGCAATTCTCATTAAGGGTTTTCCAAAGCTGCTGGGCGGATGCACTTAAAACCTCTGGGGATGAAGTATGTGGAAGTCTCAACTGAGTGTGTTTAAAGGCTTCCACTCCAGTTCTCTTTGGTTGTTAGTCTGTTGTGTGTGTGTGGTTTTTTATGCTTTATTATTTGCAATGGTTTTATGTGTGTGGGGGGTGTAAGTTTTTTTTTTGTTTTTTTTTTTTGTTTTTTTTTTTTTTTTTTTTGTTTTTTTTTTTTTTTTTTTTTTTTTTTTTCTTTTGTTTAGTTTCGTTTGGTTTGTTTAATTTTTTGGGGTAATTTTGGTTTGTTTCCTTTTTTTCAGATTTTATTATTTGCAGTGGTTTTATCTTGTACATTTTATTCTCAGCACAATTTGTTCCCGTGGATCTTCAGGAGAGGAATGTGGTTGCTATGAAATATCCAGCTGGTCACCTTTTCGTCTGGCTGCCACTTCTTTCATTATCATACATATCATATTCTGAGATGTGTCCAGATGATGGCACAGCCAGACATAAGTCTTTTACATAGTTGTCAGATTGCTCAACTAGGTTTGAAAATGGGACATTGTGGACCTCCAGAATCTGGTTATACAGCAAATTTAACAAAAAGTACAGTGGATTCGTGTGTGAGTGTATTTCAGATCTGTATATGATCTAAACCTGATGGTAAAAGTCACTACCGTAAAAAATGCGTTTGCCATCACCATTTCCTCCAGGCATGAGGACTGGATGGATAAGGTTCCATAAAGCCCAAGCCTTTATATTTTAACACAAGACTATAACATATAACTTTGTACTAATGGTCTGACCTTGGGTACTTGTTACTACTTTCATAGCAAATGTGAAAGACTCACATTTGAACTTCTGGAAAACCACCAGCCAGATTAACTGTGGTGAGGATGATTGTCCTTGGGTCTTTATAATCCTTTTTTATCATTTAAGGCCCTACTGACTTTATTTAGTTTTGATATATCTTAAAAATGTCTTAAAAATGTAACATGTAAAAGTAACATATGAACAGTTGCTGTGAAACTGGCCAAAGAAACCCCAGGATACCCCCAAAATGTTTTTTAAATAGAAAGTATTGCTCTGGTTCCCTTTTTTTCTTTCTATTTATTATTTTTGTTTTATTTTTTTTTAATTTTGTCACTCATAATCCATTTTATGCATACCTGTTGGTTACCTGGTAGGGCAATAGGATTGTAACGGTTATCCATATTCTTTAATTCTTACCCAAAATGGGCAGCCACATGTACTTAAAATGTGCTGGGGAGGACAGATTTCTACATAGTTATTCCAAGGGTCATGCTCTATGCTTTCAAATTGTGTGTGTGTGTGTGTGTGTGTGTGTGTGTGTGTTTGCCCCCAATTTTAAACTATTTAAATTTCCAAAATCATGCATGACAATTTCCTTCAAAATAACGTAGGGAACTCCTGTCGATACCTCAACACTTTAACTGGTTTATGCGAGTTTCTTTCTTTGATATTTTGATAGTTTGTTCACAGTAAAGCTCTTTCAACTTCTCTAGTATGAAAGCGAATATTCCTTCGAAAATATCTGAATTAAGTTCTAACACGTAGGGAAAGTTTAATTGACTTAATCGATTTGGTAAGTATATTTCCCAGCATCCACGGATCCCAGGCGCATGATTACAATTAAACTCCTCTAGGGAATATAAGATCTCATTGCCAGTATCATATATCCTATAGTCCATGCAAGGTGAGATATGCTCAGATCATTGATTAACAATTGACACGTCTGTAGAGAGATTGAGCGAGCCATTTGTATACGCACATAAGTAAAACATAAACTGAGACTAAGATGTCCAATTGACGCATATTTGTTACTAATCTTGGAAAAAAAGTGCAAGTGGCAGCCTAAACTAGTCTCTGACTAGCCTAGATGCCATCTTTGTACCAGACCAGATTTTGCAAACTATACAGGTCAACAATTTGAGATGTTTAGGATATGAAAGGTTGCTTTTCGTTACACATCTAATAAACTATCATCTTTAATATAGTATTAAACACAGTCAATATAAGCACACAGCACAAGTCCCATCAAGTTCGAAATATGGCTTGTTAGCAACCCCATGCTGGTTAATTGTAAGTGTGCCAATGCTCTCGGGCGTGTGTGTGTGTGTGTGGGGGGGGGGGGGTAACTGTAGGGGCACCAACAGGCGTTGATAGGGTTCTGGTCAGGATCAATGCAGATTATTCTGTCCGCAAAACTCTGACCCAGTAAAGGTATAGTCTGTGGTAAAAAAAAATACAGCAAGAGGGTCATCATAGGTGCTCAAATAAGTAATTTATTTTTCAACTAATCTTTCTATCTATCTAACTATTTCTGATTTCAATTATTTATTTAGAGACAGTAGTATCATACGTGAACAAATTTTGCAATGGATATGCTGCATGTGATCATATACATGGCGAAAAACTGAGTTATACCTGTGAAGTGGGTGGGTTTTGTCAACCAAAATGTGTATTCAAATTATATTGTCTAAAGTACCATTTCACATTCAACAGAAGTTTGAGCTAACAATATTTCCAATCAGCTCAATAAATGGACAGCAATATATAAATTTCATGTTGCTCCTATGATGTCACAATTGCGAAGTAATATGAAGTTGTTTATAATGTTTTACATTGATCTGTGTTCTTGAAAAAAACAAATGAACTGGACTTGACACATTCCTATTTATGTAAATACTTTTAAATAAAATACGATTCCTTTTCATGTGCTGCTTTATAGTTACAAGATGTGGCAGGCATAGTAAGTACTACATCTTTTAAACTTTAGGATTAAACCTGAAAAGTATTTTTTTATCATTTTGCACAATTAAATTTTAATGTGCTAATGCTACGTGCAATCAAACGCATGGTACTGTAAACGATGGTTTATTTTTGAAGGTTACAGACCACAGTTGTGATTGGCTGGTTGCACATCCCAACGAAGACAGTCTATAATTGTGAAAATATTGTGTTTTTAGCATGCTGTAGTTTCTGTTTACATAACGTTATCCAGATCAGGTTTGCTGCATCACAGAGTTGCTTCATTGGTGGTCATATGTGTGCACTGCCTTCCAGGCCAGATGGGAACTTTATGGTGGAGACGGACAATGATGTGACCCCGGCAAAAGCTCAGTTTCCACACCTGTATAAAGCTGACCTCCAGTGGTCGTTTCGTATCTCAATTATCACAGATTAATGAGCTCGGAATTACGTGACAAGAGTACATCCGTGTTTTTCTGACATTTCTGTTTGTTAAATGTCGTTCACGAAATTTTAAAATACCATAATGCTTATTTTTTTTAGACTGAAAAATGCTAATATGAAAAATCGAAGGATTTATAACCATGGTCCTTGGCCTATTAGGGCTAACTCTCTATGGATTGGGACTTACATGATCACGTTGTTATCCTATTATCGTCCATCAAGCAAGTTCAAATGGGGTTCCAGCACTTATTTTACGGCTGCCTGGATAATTTTGAGTGATCGTAACAACTTTTGCATGGATGGCACATACAAGATATAGCTGAGGGACTGATCACAAAGCATTCGTTTGGACTATGGTATTGTGTACCTTATCCCAGATTATGAAGGACCAAAATAGTTAAACACCCACTGATGATAAGTTAATCCTTCTATTACATATGTGGTGTGGTTACACCTATCGGCGGAACCACACCACATAAATAGAAGGATTTACTTCCAGATATTTACAGGTGCGCAGGCCATGCCTCCTTTGCTCACTATTTGGTGGATAGGTAGCTTCGCTAGTACTTTGCAATTAGCGATGCTTCACTTGTAGGTACTCCTTACGTAATCATATGTGTGTGCCAAAAATTAGTAATGTACGTGAAAAAAAAAAACAATGCTAATTTTATATGAATAAAATAAGCCAATCCCATTAATATGAAATTTAGAAACCCTTCCTTTCAAAATTTAAATTTTGCAACATTGTCATTTTAGGCCTAAAGCCCCCATTCACATGCAAAGTTGTTTATAGAAAACCATGTGAAAGTTGGTATTATCAAATATGTGACTAGGGCCAAAGTAATTTTAGGCTTACCATACCAGAAAAAATGCGCACTTTCTGTCAGTAGGGCTGTACAAATCATATGTAAAATGTAAATTCCTTTGTTTATTGTTTTGTTATTGTTTATTGTCCCCCTGTTTTTTGGCAAACAAAGACTTACATGTATGTATGTATGTATGTATGTATGTATGTATGTATGTATGTATGTATGTATGTATGTCATTTATCTGGGGTAAATTATATCAGTCGTGCTGATTTAGATGAGCTGGTGAGCTCACCAGTGGTCTCTGGCCTGAATTGAAATGATACCAAGCGCAACAAGAATGTTTTTGATCTGGAGTTACAATTCACAATTGACAGGCCTACAGGTGATGAGGTTTGATAGAGTACACATGTACTTGAATATTGGTGCATTTTCTATGCAGCTAAAATTATATATGCCACCACCTCACTCTCTTTTGTGACGCCAATATAACCACTACATAAACGTGTCCTTAAGCATTCATACAAATTGCATGCAGCTAGTTTTAAATCTGAATACAAAACCAAATCACATCTACGTAGTCACGTGGATAAGTAAAAGCAGTTTGTTCCTTGCGAAAAGTCAAAAGCTGCCCACATATAAGTCATAATCAAGATATATTCAGGTGCATAGCCTAATCTTATCAAGTTGAATCAAGAAATTATAAACTTCTAAACTGTTGGTTTTATTTTGTGTGTCTGTTAATTATAAACCAAATTTGATGTATTAACAACGTGGCGAACATACATATATCGAGCTGGTTGCTGCTTATGCTTCTACTAGAAAATCCTACAGCCGGCAATTATCTTGAGACATAGTTCTTTCAACTTTTGTATTTGTTTTTTTTTTTTATTCTTTGGCTTTTTTGTTTTATATTTACCTTTTCGTTTTGTTTTTGTTTGTTTTTCATGCTTATTTTGCATTTGACATTTTGATAAATATGAGCAATTATTGCATTACAAATATCGTAAAGTTTAAGAGTTACCATCATTTGCCCACAGATGAAAGATTACATATATGAGACACAATATTATGCTTCTTTAAATACTTGTAAATTGAACAACGAATAATTGTAATAGTAAAATTCTTGCTGTAGGAACAAATAATTTGCATTCGGTTCCCCTGCATTGGTACATTCACAATATATGCTCTTGAAGTGGATTTTCATATGATAGGGGTGTTTCGAAATACAACGACATATATGCAAGTTTTGCTGATAATACATTAATCACATGTTTAAAAACATGTACCCAGTTCATCTCATCACTGTTTTTACTCAGATAAAGTAAAGGAAAAATGCGGCCCAATAAAACAAAAGTAAACCATATTTTATGAGATGACGTTATAAAATTTTCTACAAAGCCATTGGTATTTTTCTGACTCTGTGTTGCATGCTCAGTTCTCCTATATCATCTTTCTTTGTTAGGACAAGTTGACTCAAGTGTTTAAAGCCTTTTTGCAAAGAATGGTAAGTCTTTTGAGTCTGAAACTATTAACATGCTTGAGGAGTAACACCCATGTTTTTTATCGAGAAGTTGTGTTACTTTTGGGGGGGGGGAGTATTATTTGGGCTGCAGCAGAATATATGAAACGATAGCCTATTCACGCATATATATATATATATATATATATAGGCCATTTACAACAGTGACGCGATATGGCGAATTTTCACAAGTGAATTCAAAGGCTCTTATCAACCCATGGCAACGGGTAATTGATGACACATTACATGCCAGAACACGAAGTTATGCAGTACCTCTGAAAACTATCCACTATGTAACAGAACTGTAGTCGCCAGTTTGCATGATATTTGTAACATAAAACGTAATATGATAACTGTAAAAACTTTTGCATATGACCAAATAGCAATATCAATAACACCGCTTTTTCCCCGTGTACAATGAGCGCACAGAAGAGATTACTCACCATATTTCAATCACATTATTTACTAATATACAGTCAAAATTACTAGGCCAGTATTGTTTAGAATGTCATCCGTTTAGGCTTACTTGAAGTCTGGGAATGATAGTAGAAATCATTATAAGGATTCACGAGTATTGTTGACGCAAAATATTGTTTATTTGTGGTCAGACATTTGGCCTTCTCTGTGCAGTCGACATTTTCATGAGATGGGTATTACAAGGGCTGTACTTGTCGGTGTAAAAAGCATACATATAACAAAGCCTGTCAGTGTGGCCAGAATTGTTTTGATATCATGCTCAGTGGTGTACTGTGGATTATATTTCTGCCTGACAAATATTTTTATTAAAAAACCGTCAATGTCTGAGACCTGCTTTTTCAGTAAAGCACTGACATATATTAGAGTGCTAATTTGTCCTTGCTATACATTGGCCATTTACAAAGTGTGCAAGGGTTGCATTTCCACTCAATGTCAATTTGCTGAAAAAAAAATATCAATAACATTCCGATTTCATGGCACTATAGCATGCTGTAACTCCTCTGTGTCCATAATGGTAATGCAAAAGGATATCTGACCAAATCAGATCAACAGACCCTCTTCTAATTACAAATCTAATAAAAGCATTAATGAAGGAGTCTGTATTCAGTCTGTGTGCTGCACCTATATGTACTGATGTGAAAAGCATGGACATCAATATTCTGATATATCTTTTGACAATGGTACAGCCGCATATCAGCATGAAAATGATTAACATATTCCACAGCAAAATGCGAAATAGATGGCTTCCACAGATCTTTTTTTGCTAACAATTCAGCCATTTTAAGTTTACACGACTCAACGTACATACGTTCCCACACAAAGCAACTTCTGATCACTTTGGTGATTGTTTACATCAACAATTCAGCCAAACGGTATTTCCCAGAAATATTTAAACATTTTCACGTACTACATGCTAGTGCTACAGTGTCATATTCACTACATGATGTCCCGTAAAACCCCAAGTGTCTTGGTATGCCGTTGCATTGGTCATCCATTAAACATTCGCATGGTACAAACAATGCCACTAACAAAAATAGGGTCCTGTTTGGTTGTCAAGTTCAAATCAGCTCTCCTTTTAGAATTAATCTTTTTCCTTCACTACTTGACCGAGGAATCATGACCCAGGTAGTTCGTCATCGCTACTAATCGGCTCATTTGTTTTTATCCACCGCCTTCAATCTTCCCACAGGTTTTTTTTCCCCCAGAAATGAACCTAATGCCATTGTAAGGACTTCTTTTTCATGAATAAAAGGAAGTCTGTCTGCAAATTACACAATAAAAAGGTTACGTTTGTTCTATGTATACTGCAAGAAGACTGTCAGTCCAAATTACGTATTTCTAAAATCAATTTATCTCCACCGTTGCAACGTTTTTGTCAGATTTCACAGTCAGGGCTGCTGGTGCTGCTAATTCTAAACATGAATTATTTTATTCCAGCTTCTGTTGTAGTTTTGTGTTCCATTCAGCTGAGCTATAGGAAGGTCAGCCTGACGACCATCGACCATCAATCCCCAATCTTCTATTTTCGCTTGTCCATCAATATTCAACGATTAAGTTTCTCCAAAACAGACAATCAGGTTCAGTGCAAACTTGGTTGGTGTGTACCTTAGGTGGTTCCCTACCAATTTTGCCTCACAGTTCTTGCTCCCATTTTTTAAAATTTTAGCTGATTTGTTAGATAATTTTATTCATTTTTTTAAGTGAAATCTTTGATAAAAAATATCTACACACCACTAAAGCAATTGCTCTGAACTTACTTCAGGGCACTTCTAGCTACCCACAGACACTAATTTCTCCAACATATTGTACTGTGATTCCTTTCTTAAAAAAGGGTGGTATTCCTGCTATTTTTTTTTCTTTTATTCATCTCAAGAAGTGTAATTCCCGTTGTCCTTGAACTTGGATTAAAAGTAGCTTGTGATAAGCTCAAACTCAGTTCTCCTTTGGCTGACGATACTCCAGAACCCAGGTTAGTTACTTCTTGTTTTTTATTATTATTATTTATAGTACCTGTAGTGTTATGCGTACATTGAGATTGCAAGTCCACAAAAAATCGGATAGTTATTCATGTTTCGTCCTCTCTTACAAAACTGTACCCGGATTCACTACATAATCAATAGGGTGGACTTTGGGCTGGTCTCCACCAATTATGTCCAAGTGGTCCCGCTCATATGCTTTTTATAGTTTATTTTTTATTTTATTTTTTTTTTCCAATTTCCAATTTGTAGTAAAAATTCCAAAAATTACTTTTCCCGAAACGCGCAGCTCATTGCTTCAAAAATTATATAGGGATATTTTTCTAGGTTTTTGAAAACATTTTTTATCTTTTGTGAGTTTTTTTTTGTTTTGCTATTTTTTTGTTTTTTATAGTTTTTCTGTTTTTTTTTTTGTTTTTTTTTTTGTTTGTTTTTGTTTTTGTTTTGTTTTTTGTTTGTTTTTTTTATTTGTTTTTGTTTTTGTTTTGTTTTTTGTTTGTTTTTGTTTGCTTTTGTTTTTGTTTTCTATGCTTATATATATATATATATATATATATATATATATATTTGGCTATGGTTGCCTTCCTTTCGAGGAGAATAACACATACTGAAGGGGCTTAACCTACGTTTTGCACGCATTACTTTTAATCACTGTGGTAACTTGCATCAGTTTCCTTGCCAAAAACTTGTGACAATTGTGGATTTCTATTTCTCGAGATGATCACTTGATGTAAATTCTGATTTAAATTTTTGTAAAGTATAATTGGAAAGAAAGAGAGACGAGGTATACGATTTCAGGAAAACTGGTACACTTTACAATGGTCACTACCCTAAAGATTTCAGTTATATATTGCCATTTTGTTCATTTGTACCTTGTAATATTTTAAATGGAAGGCACAATTTAAACTGACACAAAGTTTCCGAGGAACTTTTGGAACAAAGATCCTAATTACCACACCCAAACAAGCAAGTAGTCTACTTTACAGTATATATATATATATATATATATATATATATATATATATATATATATATATATATATATATATATATACATAGT